>JAOTQE010138093.1:0-36589 GCA_025631205.1 Nesometra sesokonis
AGAGCCAGCCGATGCCCCCCCCCCCGCCCACCACCGAGCATCGACTTCACACGTCCAACACCAAACGCTCCCCCGAACAGCAGACGCAATTGAACCAGCCATCAGGGCCATCAACAATACCAGCACCGGAGAAAAAATATCCCAACCCATTCTCCACCTCCCATCCTCCACCGCCACCAAGTACACTCTGAAATCCCAGGACACGCCGAAACTCCCTACAACCACCGATACGACCACACACCGCCCCGCCATCACAACCAACTCCACAATTAAGGCACCGGAAACGGCACACAAAAGAACCCATGCACCCCTCGGGGGTCCGAACTCCAGTACCCATGAAGCAAGAAACCCCCATACCACCACGATGCTACAAATTTCACCATTCCAGCCAGGCGCCACGCATCCCACCCAGACATTCACGCAGCACAAACTCGTGCGTCTCACCCAGACAAGGGAGTCACATTTTAATCCCTAGCCAATCAACCACCACCGATCTCATCACAACACCAAGTCTCAGTTAAAACCAAGACCAATTGCGGGTGACAGGTCCAACGATGATAACCCGACCAAGGCCTGAACACCACTATCCCATCCAAGAGAACCAGACGAACCCAAACCACGGAGACACCGGAACAAGACACACAGACGCCCAACCAAAGCGTCAAAACCTACAACACCATAGCAGCACAAGAAGACCCACCACACAAGCACCAAATATCAGACCCTGAAGGAGCACAAAAGCTCCACTGCACACCACCTCCAATACCCCGATCGCGATCGTAAAAACAGTCATGTTGACAAGACAGATAGGTGCCAAATAACTGGGCCCAAAGAGCACTCCCCGACCCGACAGTACAGCACGCGATCACACCGCCAACTGCAAAGCATCCCAGCACATCTCAGGACCAAAGAACACACCCAGTGATGATGAAAGTAGCAAGGCAGAAAATAAAATAGGACCAATTCTCCCAACACCAATACCACTAACAACTCAGACAGCTGGCCACCTCTACTGCTCAAAGAGGCGCCCGCCATTAGACGAACAAAGCCACGCCCGGCAATAGGCCAAAGGCACCAAAGCGAGGACCCCCTCTCACACAGGCATCACCGATCCCACAACCACGAATCCAGCCCATTATCGCCTCACATCCCAGGACAGCCCGGCGAGCTATGACAGGCCAATACCAACAACATCCTCGATTCCAGTCCAATAACGACCCCGACCGGTCATACTCTCAGCACAGGCGCGCACAAAACGAAATTCTATGGACAGACCCCATCCCGACGACGACATAATCCACGCCGACGCACCGAATCCCGCCACGATGGCGTAAATGTATCATGTTATACAAATAGTATAAAATTGTTAAAAGGAATGGAATATAACAAATACGTTTACATTATTTTGAAATTAAAAAGTAAAACAATATATCAACCCATTTAAATATAAATAGTGCTGAATTAAATCTAATGGTGCCAAAACATATTATAAAAGAGTATAAAAATCCAACAGAAATGTACAAGTAAAATTAGTTATAGGTAAAACAGTACAAATTGATTTTGACCAGGATAGCCTAATTAAATCAATAACACAGGTTTTATTTTCGTTGGGGTCCTGAAATAATAAAAATTAAAAAAAAATCTGTAGCCTATTATATTATTTTGTGTAATTTACGTATTCATTAATCCTTCTTTGATTCGATAAATAATCTTTAGCTAGTCTTCTAAATGCACTAATATTTCGGGTATTATTAATCTCATGAGGTAATTTATTCCACTCCAAGTATATATAAGATCAGAACATAGAATTCGTTTGGCATTTCCATTAAGAAATGATGCTTGTCGATACAAAACAATTTGTCTTCCAACTAATTTTTAACTACTGTATTTACAACATTTTCATTTTTTAACGATTTTAATAAGTAATTCAATGGTGTGGATTATTTAATAGAAACGGCATTGCAACTAACCCAGAACTGCCTGCCTTTCTTTAGTTTGTAATTGGTTCCAAATAAAATGGTTTCAGTTTTTCCTAAGTGAATTGATAATTTGTTGGTAACCAACCATTCATTACAGGATTCAAGTTCCCTGCTTAGTTTGATTGCTAGTGATCTAGGATCTTTACCTCATGCCATTATAAAACTGTGATCTGCATATAGCATGAGCTTCAGTTTACACTGATTGGCATGTCACTGACGTAGCAGAGAATCAGAAGAGGAACTAGTATAATTCCTTGGGGAACACCACAAGTTATTGGAAGTAGATTGGAGTTTCTTTTGTTGACACACACTAACTGCTGTCTATTATCGAGATAGGATCTAATCCATTTTGTGGATCATAATCTCATGGCTTGTAATTTATTAATTAGAATATTGTGGCCTACAGTGTGGAATGCTTTTTGTAGGTTTAATGCCACAACTCCAGTATAATTACCATTTGACATTTCATTGCGTATATAATATGTATACAATACAGTGCCAACGAAACAGATAAACCTATTTGAATAAAAAATCACATACCTAATGATCTCATACATTTAAAATGGCTTCCATTGGATTTTCGAAGGTCAATATCAACTAAACAATTGTTTAGTCACTATAAATAAATTACGAATAGATAAAAACATGCTACCAAAGAATCAAATAATTTATTTTGAATCAACATGACCGTCAGATGTAGGTTATAAATTCATTATCTCATAAACGATTGGTTTTAGACGCTATAAATATTTCACGGATATATAAAAACATGCCAAGGAACACAATTTTAGAGGTTTCATGTAATAGCAAATAAAAGACCTCATGTGGTTTTCAAATATAAATTGTCAACTTGCCAGAATATGTTTTAGGACAGACATTTTGTTGTTTGAGAAAACACTTTGGAGAGGAAATCGGCTCTGCCTTACAAAGGTGTAAAATGGCAAGTTTTTGATAAAACATGCAGTGCTCCTGTGAACCAGAGATAATGAAGACATTATGTTGATAAAAAAGCGTGGTCTGTCTGTATGGAAAAAAATCAGATGTCACAACACCCTTGGATTAGAAAACAATAAATGAGAATGTTTTTTTTTCTTTAAATAAAATGTTTCAAGTATGTCATGCGTTGATGTGCATAAACATTCCATCGACACCAGTTTACCAAGTTTACCAGTTTCAACTTCGCAAATAAATGTGATCTAAAGTAGAGAATAGACACAAATACATGGTCAATTAAATGCCAGGGCACAGATTTGTTTTTATAATTGTCAGCGGTTGATATTTTAAACTTTTTAAAATCTAAACACAGTTCAAGTACTTAAAAATGTACTCATATCTTACAAATTTTGAAATAATTATATGTTTAGCCAAAATTAAAACTCAAAATTGAAGAATTGTTGCTATTATATTTTGTGATATGTGCGGACACTGGTTGCTGAGCTAAGGACATGTTTGTTGACTTGTGTTGATATAAGTGACCCACAATCCATATTAAATAGTTTGCTAATAGTAGAGGTAACCCTTCTGATCTCTTAAAGTATTGACACAGAATCTATGACGACAAAATCAACAAAAAAATGCTTTGATAAATAAAAATGGGTTAACTTACTGTTGCAATGTTTAGTATAATTATTGACTAAGAACTTTTCAAAATTACCATTAGTGACCAAGTAAATGAAAATAAATAAATAGTTCTGCCACTTTAATAAAATTCGGGCTGATCCTGCAGACTTGCTCTTTAAACGGATTGGGGCAAAATTAATTAAATTATTTGCTTTGAATGTAATGAGTAAAATTGTCAATGAAGTAAATTAAGACATGATATAAGAGATTTCTTAAATGTATTTCCACTTTTATTATTGACAAATAAAGTTTATCAGTATCAGTATCAGTAAATCTCCAAAACCCATACGAAGTAATTTGAAAAATTGTTAAACATTTTAAGACATTTATAATATTACTTGCATTTCCTATAATAATGTTATTTAAATCATTATTGATGAAGCAAAGTATCCTTTTTCCGAGATTGACAGTTGTTTATATCTAGAATACCTTTTTGAGCGAAAACATGTTTTTACGGATTAAAATTACAAATGCTCACATTAGTCCAGTAAATTTATGGTTAAAACTAGAAGAAATTGCAACATAAATTATTTTTGTTTTGTCTTGTTTATATGGTCCAACTTAACATCATATCCAGAATCAGACAAAATATCGACATCTGGAAAGGGGTTAATTATCATAAAAATTTACTCATATCTTACAAATTTTGGAATTATTTTATCTTTAACCAAAATTAAATCTCAAATCCCCATTTGAGAATTGTTGCTATTAAAATAACTATAAAAATGTGTCTCGAATCATGTACGGCCACTGGTTGCTGAGCTATGGCCATGATCGTTGACTTGTATTGATATAAGTGACCCACAATTTATATTAAGTTAGTTTGCTAGAGTGTGCAGGTAACCCTTCTGATCTCATAAACTATTGACACCGGGGCCGACGACACGGGATAAAGCGTTACGAATTGTCCTTCTCCCGATTTTAAAGGGGCCCGGATGTGGCCCTTTAAATCTGCCATTGCAAGTTTCGGTATGCCAGAACACAGACTATTTTTCATTTGACTCAGCGGTTGATATTTTGACCTTTTTAAGTTCTAAATATAGAAGTTATCGATACATTTACTCATATCTTACAAATTTTATAATAATATTATATTTAGCCAAAATTAAAATTCAAAATCACATTTTTGATACGTTTCGCTATTATAATGAATATAAACGTTTGCTTTGAATAATGTACAGCCACTGGTTACTGAGTTATGGAAATGGTCGTTGACTTGTAATAATATAAGTGACCAACACTTTATATTAAAATAGCTTGCTTGAGGGTACAGGTAAACCATCCTGGTATCCTAAACTATTGATATGCATTAAAAAACCCAGAATATAGGGTTACAATTTGCCCCTCCCCTGTTAAAAAAAAAACAAAATAAACTAACTTGATGCAGAAATAGTAAATGAACAATTGTTTGTTTGCCCAATAATGCTAGTAGCACTATACGTCACTGTGACACTTAACCCCAAAGATCCGTCTGGTACTTCAATCACGTGGCCAGGATTATGAGAGTTACTGGTATTATCGATACAATATGATTCGTCTACCAACACTGGAGGTTGCCAAAACACAGACACGGAATTCTCGTTTGGTTTGGTCAACACATGAATATCGGTTGGACATGATGATCCGTATGATGGCAGTCTAGTGCAATCTAAAAAAAATCAATGTTATAATGTTTTCTGAATTTATGCATAAATAGTGATTTAAAGCTAACGTAGTAATTGACATGAAGAAATCCACCATGTTACAATAAGCTTACAATACATTTTAAATTAAAAAAATAATACCATTACAAAAGCATTTTCATATGTTTCAATTATATTCTGTGAACTCATTCATTCCTGAAGAAATTTCCATAATATTTAGAGGGCAACGAGCTCCTTACTGTTGATTATTTGCTTTGAAATTTGTTTGCAATATCTATTTGCTTTTAAAACTTAATTTATCTCAGATGTATATCATCAACGTTGTCAAACAAAAGACTAGTGAATCAGGGGTAAAAGTCCTTATCACGTCAAGCGCCGTCATTGTTGAATTTGTTGTTATAGACCAGGTAGTTATCTCTATGGCAAGCCATTTTATCATTAACCTCTATATTAAACTTAAGTGCAATACATTGCACTTCAGTGCAATTGTATTTTACTTCAGTGTAATGTATTACACTTCAGTGGAATACATTTCACTTAAGTGCAATGCATTACATTGAAGTAAAATTCAATTACACTTAAGTACTTAAGTACTTTGCACTTCAGTGCAAATGTTTTTCTATTATGTGCAATTTAACTTCAGTACAAATGTATTACACTGTAATGCAATTCTACTTCAGTGTAATTGTATTTCACCTAAGTGTAATGTGATTGGTCGGTTATTCAACGTAGTCACGCTTGGGTGAATTACACTTAAGTACAATGTGATTGGTCAACAGTTGACTCAGGTTTCATAGACGACGCGCGAATTGAAGAGATCGATAGGTCTAGGCCTAGCCCTAGGTCGTTTTTTTTTTGTTGGAGACGATTATAAAAGCCATACAAATGTCTGAAAATCTGCAAACATTAGAATCAGCTGCTAGACGAGCAATTGATCATGCTAGACAACAGCAATGTCATCTTTCTGGAAACATCAGTTCTAGGCATAGACCTAACACTGAAAATAGCCACACAAGACACCAGACCGGCTATATACGGTAGTATTAAGCATAAATTAATAATAGCCATAGGCCTAGGGCTAGTAGTCCTAGTAAAAATTAGGCCTAGTACTACTACCAGGACCACCACCATCTTGGTGTCTTCATCTCTCTGGACTGCGGCCAAAACGCGCCATAAAATAAAAAAAAAAACTCGTTTACACACAAAACAGCCGATCGCAGTTACTTAATTGAAAGATACCATTTATGGTGCATTTCCATTAAGTCGCTGTGATTGGCTGTTCCAGACTTAATGGAAATATACCATAAATGGTATATTTTTATTATGTAGCATGTGATTGGCTGTTTTTTGTGAACGAACCAAGTGGAACGGAGCTGCCGAACAATCACATTGCACTGAAGTGTAATTCATGAAGCGTAACTGAACAGACCAATCACAATGCACTTAACTCGAATTCGGTTAAAAGTGACGCCGTTTTATCATTAACCTCTTAATTTAACTTCAGTGTAAATGTAATACACTGAAGTTGAATACAATTCAACTGAAGTGAAATTAAATTGCACTGGAGATTACAATGTATTACACTGAAGTAAAATACAATTGCACTGAAGTGTAATACATTACACTGAAGTCAAAAACAATTGCACTGAAGTGCAATGTATTGCACTTAAGTTTAATATAGAGGTTAATGATAAAACGGCTTGCCATATATCTCAGTTGGTATATCATGAGACGTGTAATGCAAGAGACAGGTGAATCCAGTGTTCTTCGGAACTATTGATAAATGCCACATGTTGCGTCTGACCAGATTCAGGGGCTTCCCGAAAATTTATAGAATTCGTGGCGCTTTTTTTTTTGGAGGGGAGGTATAATGGGTATGCACATGTGCAAATCCTTCTATGCGTGGATATCTCGTTAACAAGGAAAAATCGAAATCGAAATAAATTCCAAAGGCCCTTTTGGATTGTGTCGTGTTGAAATACTGTAATGCTTATTTGATGCACATATTGTGGTGGAAAATATAAGCCATTCATGTAGATGCTGCGAGTGTTTGGAAGGGAGTCATGAGCGTTGAGCGTGTGTCATTTATGTTCAACGCTCTTCCTAGCGTTCATGTTTGCCTGACGGTCACCATTTTTGGAAATCTGTACACAGCAAAATGCACACAAGGCCGAAGTTAGGGATTGTTCTTAAGGTAGGAACCATGATCAGTTTTGTGTTGTTGGAGTCTGCGTTGGATACATGCTGTTTCAGAAATGAACCTTTTTCATAATGTAAATATACTGCCGAATTAGGTACAGACACATAAACAGTGTTCCGCGGATCATCGCACTCGGGCGGCAAGTGGATATTTTCAATATGGCTACATTTTGTGAAGCCACTGAATGTGCACCTCTATGTTAGGGTGATATAAAAAGTAAACAAATAAGGCTTAAAATATAAAAAAGATACCTTTTGGAACAAACTCTCTGCACTCGATTAGGCATATCTTTAGTCCGCATACAAATCACTTGTTTTGTACAAATACGAGAATGCCTGTGGCAATCGGAAGACTTTCATGAATTTACAATGCCACGGGTTTCAAATGTCATTCCTTTTCACTAAAATCGTACACTTTGCGTAAAATAATAATTCGGCAAATAATGATTCGATTTTAAAATCTACATTATTACTACAAATCCCTGAAATTTTATATCATTTTGAGGAGAACAATTCACATTTTTCATTTACCCATACATCATGATTCGATCATCATCGATTGGTGGCGTTTTGTTTCCGAAGTTTCCGAAGATGACTACGAACACTTTTTCGTGTCGTCACGGTATATAAAATCCGTCACTTAAAATCCAATTGTTGACCAAGATCTATGCTATTTCGCATATTTTTCAGCGTTTCTAACCGTTTTTCAATCATTTTAAGTTATTCCATGCGATACAATGGCAAATCTGTTGCTACATCATAGATATCTGTGCCATTCCAAGGTGTTCCATTACAAAAGTAAATAAAGTGTTCCATCAAAGCGTTCGTCGTGTGCTGTCTCCACCTTGCGGTGGTTCCAGGAACGTTGAGTCAACTTTTAGAGCTATTTAGTCTTGTAACTATTGAAGTGATCAGAACCATAGCTATCGCTCTAGAAGCGACATACCTACCTTAAAATCTTACGTTTTTGTGGCCTATCACAAATTAACAGCGCCCTCACTAACTATTATCATGATCAAACTAGTTAACAAAAGATGACGTACAGTGGTGGCGCCAGGATTTGCCCGACGGGGGGGGGGGCATGGTCCCCGACAGCGGGGCCATGGTCCCCGACACGGGGAAGTCCCTGTGGGCGTGGTTGTCCGTTTGGTTTTGATGGGCAAAAAAAAAAACAAAACAAAAACGTTATTATTAGTTAGAGGTCTATTTTCTATTTTTTGGCTCATTAATACAATATTTTTATTTTGCTTTTCACCGACGAAAACGGTCAATCTTCCCCGACGGGGGGCCAGCCTTCCCCGACGGCCCCCGTCTCCCCGCTAGCGCCACCATTGATGACGTAGTTGTTTTGCTCCACTTCATAATTCTTATGATGAGATTCAATTTACAAACATGACGTAGTTATCATACAGTACCAACGCAACTCACTAAGCTTGTTGATGAAGCTTAGTTTACAATGAAATGAAGTAAAAATGAAACAAACCTAAAAATAAACCTCAGTGAGCATATATTAATATAAGAAAGGTTCAATAATCAACTTTAAGTAAAATATTCCTACTGGTCACATACCATATGTTGAGAAATTAAAATTGAATCCTGTCACGATGGCATGTATCCCATTACTTGGAGTATGTATTATACTTTCTTACATATGGACCCTACTGTATGTTTCCAGTGTTTCCTTCACAAAAAAGTCAAATTAAAATGTTATGGCACCAAAAACCAAACGTTTATGATATACAAAACTGTCAAACTTCAATTGTTGACCATTCTGATTTACTGGTGGATTTAATCGGTTATTTGTTATTAATTTTATATCTATTAAAAAGGTATTTTAGTGTTTAAAACCAATGAAATAGGTGATAGAGTTTCATGAAACTCCAATTTGGGGTCTTTTTAAAGACATTGTACAAATATGATTTTTATAAAAAAATATTTGTATCGTTTTTAGATACCATGATAATCTACTCACAATGTTTAGATAATGTCTAAAACAAACCGTCACGATTTTAAGAGTTTCAAATCTCTTATTTTTTGGCCCTTTAGAATATATGAAGTCAAAGTTATACAATCTTGAATGTAAAATATGTTTATTTTCGTACAAGTTTGTACATGAGGTACGTTCCCAAACGATCCTTTAAAGAATCGAGCGGTACTGGGTCTGGAGAATTACGTTCATGATCGTAGATCGTAGATAGAAGCACTGATGAAGAAAGCCTATCCTATGGTGACAGTAGAATCGTCCCGTGACCAGACTTAACTTCGACTTCAGTGATAGAAGAGTATATTATGCATATTTGGTTCGTTGGTACCATTATTCTATCTACTCATGTTTAACCAATTGTTTAGAAAAGAGAGTTTTTAAACTCCAACTAGTGGTCATTTTTAATGTATAATAAACGTTTGTGTTTTGGTACCATCTATTTGTAAAGTATAATGTCTAAAACCAATCGTTTAGGCGATATAGGGAGTTTCTAAACTCCGGTTGTCGGCCATGTTGAATGTATGACGTCATAGGTTTGTAATTGTGTACTCAAACATTTTAATTTTGTACTTAAACATGTTTTAATTCTTCGTTATCATGTTTCTATTTACTCTCAAATGAATCCATATTGTCAAAACTAATCCTTCAGGAGATATATAGTTTTAAACTCAATTTTGCAGCCATTTTTTAATGTATAATGTCATGTTATTAAGTAATTTTGGGTTCAAAATAGACTGTTCATTGAAGTATTTGGTGCCATATTCATTTCCACTCTTAGTGCATTTCATTTTCTAAAACAAACTGTTTAGCATAGAGCTTCAGACATTGTTATTGGCGACCAAAATAAAGCAAAAAGAAATTATGTTGTAATTACCTATAATTTTGACTTGCCTTTACTTAACTGGACTATATCGTTGGATCTATCCCAATCCTGAATGTCAGTTTAGTTTAGTTTGGATTTTAGAGATAACTAAATTTTCCAACAAAAAGACTCCTTTTGTGGTTAGACCTCAACAATATGAAATTGGCCTTAATTAGGAATAACAAATTGTAAGAAGGTGTAATGCATACTCCAAGTATTGGGATTAACGGCACCCTGTTTGGAGGTTGGGATTCAATACTTCGCAAAAATTATAACACAATTCCTTTGACGATATTTAGGGGTGAATGCAGTGGGCCGGGGGCCGGCAAAGAGTCAAATTTCTAGAGGGGTCCGGGGGCATGCTCCCTTGGGTAAATTTTGTACTTTAGATGCAGTGAAATGGCCTCAGGGGCGTGTTAAAGGATCAATTATAGCTGAATATTTCGTTTTACAGACAAAATAAATGATATTGATATATTTTTACTAAATTCGCCACTTACATTGTTGGGATGAAAAACCTCACGTCTTTTTGTTGTTTTTTATAATTTGAGTCAGTCGGTTGGTTTTTTGACATTTTTTAAATAGCATTTGTGAGAAATGTCCCTATTATAAAGAATATAAATTCGCTATTATAGAAATCGCTATTGTAATGAAATAAGTTTGCTTTGAATCATGTATAGCCACTGGTTACTGAGGTAAGGATATGGTCGTTGACTTGTATTAATATAAGTGACCAACATTTCATATTTATGGACAAAATTTCATTCCCGATGATGACATAATCTATGTCGAAACATTGAATCTTGTCACGATGGCGTGTATCTCATTGCTTGGAGTAGGCCCTATGCATTATACTTTCGTACTTGAAGTTGATTAGTGGATATTTCGGATTTTAAATTGCAAAGGTAGTTTAATTGCTCGGTAAATTTGCTCATAACTTTGTTGGGATAATGTTATGTTTAGCCAAAATTTTAAATCCAAAATCGCACTTGTGAGAAATTTTGCTATTATAATGAATATAAAATTTGCATTGAATCATGGAAAGCCACTGGTTACTGAGTTATTGACATGTTCGTTGACTTGTATTAATAAAAGTGACCAACACTTCATATTAAAATAGTTTGCTTGAGGGTACAGGCAAACCCTTCTGATATCCTAAACTATTGATAAGCATAAAAAACACAGAATATAGCGTTACAATTGGCCTCTCCCCTGTTGAAAAACAAAATTAACTAACTTGAAGTAGAAATAGTGAATGAACAGTTGTTTGTTTGCCCAAATATGTCGGTAGCACTGTACGTCACTGTGACACTTAACCCCAAAGATCCGTTTGGTACTTCAATCACGTGGCCAGGATTATGAGAGTTGCTTGTTTTATCGATACAATATGATTCGTCTATCAACACTGGATGTTGCCAAGACACAGACACGGAATTCTCGTTTGGTTTGATCAGCACATGAAAATCGTCTGGACATGATGATCCGTATGACGGCGGTCCAAAGCAAACTAAAACAAAACAAAAAACATTAAACATTATGCTTGCTATATTTTTTTTCAATACACACATTATGCATATATTGTGATTTAAATGTAACGTAGTTATTGACACGAAGACACCCACCATGTTTGTGGGCTAAATAATGTACTGGCAAAATTATACTACTACATAAATAAAACAAATAAATAACTAAATCAAGTAAATAAATGAAATGAATAAATAATTCATACATTAAAAAAATCATAAAAACGAATTTTTGAATGAATAAATAGTTAAACAAATTCAGTAAGTAGACAAATTAAATAATGAAACTAAATAAATTACTTATCTATTTGTTGAAGTAATTAAACACAATAATAAATTGAACAAATAAATAAATGAATACTACACAACAAATAAGTCTATCGATGAAGCAAATAAACACAATCATAACAAAGATACAAATAGGCCTAGAGACTTATTTATCGGATAGGTTGATTTAAACCTACTACACTGTATTGATAAAATTAGGCCGCGGCCTACGCTGAGTACAGATCCCATAGGCCTATCCAGCATAGTGGAGAAATCTGGATACTAGCCTAGCTGCTCGCTTGCGTCTGGACCATCCTACCTCACCATTATGGGATCTTCGCATTTACAAACTCCTACTCATCATTATTATTAGGAACTAGGCCTAGGATATCTAGAACATACGCCTACAGTGGTGGATTTATGGGTGGGGGTGGGATTAGCAGGCTTAAGATCGACCCGATTTTTTGGGGCCCAAATAATGGCAAAGTACTAAGAAAAACAGAAGCACAGCAGCTGTATGTGGGGGACAGAGAGGATACATGAACAATAACACCATGACCTATCTATCAGTATAGTTTGGTTGCTCGCGATGTTTCTCGACTGTAGTTTTACCAGTATAAAACTGCCGGGCAGCTTTATTATTCATAATATTTATATAAAATTCACATTCAGAGTGGCGAATTTATCCTTTACCCATCTGCTTATAACATATATTGGGCGCCCTCATTGTTGAATTTGTTGGTATAGACATGATAGTTATCTCAGTTGGTATGTCATCATCATCATCATCATCATCAACATCATCATCAACAACATCATCACCATCACCATCACCACTACCATCACCATCACCATCACCATCACCATCATAATCATCATCATCATCATCACCATCATCATCACCATCATCATCATCATCATCACCATCACCATCACCACTACCATCATCATCATCATCATCATCATCATCACTACCATCATCACCATCACCATCACCATCATCGTCATCATCATCATCATCATCATTTTCACCATTATCACCATTATCACCCTTATCATCATTATCATCATTATCATCATTATCATCATCATCAACATCATCATCATCATCATCATCCTTATTATTATTGTTTTTAACATGCGTCCTCTATCATCATTTTATGGTCATCAAGTGATGTCATCATGGCCATATATTGGCATGTCAAGTTTAAAAACCGAAAACCAATATCAGCCTCTACACAACAGAAATGAAGTGCCGCAAATAAAGAGGAAATGGCAATTGAACAAACATAAACAAATAAAATTGGCTGAGACGAACACAAAGGAAAAACGGTAGGGCAGTAAAATTGAAATAAAAGAATGACAAAATAAAGGTCATCTGAATGTAACATTGCTGGAGATAGTGAACTCACCACTAACGAACGGGAACCCCACCTCTTCTAACAAACCGTATCACTTAATTATATAATTGCTTGCGGCATTTTTATAATTTAGAGTATCTTAACCAAACATTCTGATCAGTAAAAAAAAAAACAATTAACTGGAGCTATGATACCTATGTCTGATCTGGTTAGGATTATTACTGTGTGTTAATCAAAATTATTTAAATTCGACTAAAATAAACCACCCCGCGGATTATCGGCGATATTTATTTGTATGGTGTACATTACAGAAAAACGATTACATGAACAATGATAAATTAACAAAAGAAACCTATCCTTGATCGTAGCTATCTTTGAACCACGGATTTCTGGAGAAAACGATTTCCAAGATACCAACATTATCTCTAAAACAGAATATTATCTATAAATTTCGTCTTTCCAATTTGATTTACTTAACGTGGAACTCGGTAAGGTACGGCGGGTCGTATACGCTTCCGTACGATCGTGATATGAAGATTGGGAATTATTCACATTTGAACAGACGAGACATTCATTCGTGAATAAGAACGCTATTATTTTGGACAAAGAAAGAAAGTGATCGAGAGGGATGTAAAAGAATCTATTTACATCAAGGGTGAGCAGCCTTCGTTAAACCGAGAAGTGGACTCCGTCATACTTTGACACCATTATCCGGCTGTAAAGAAAGTTCCATCAGGATTTCTCACAACTTCGCCCGATGACACAGTAGCTGACGTCACAACGATCTTTAGCTAGAGAAGATCAGTTGTCATGAAGGTGGGGCTTGTATTAAACGTTAAATATCGTCACTCAACAAAATTAATGTAGTAGGTAAGTTAATTCATACAAAAGTTAAGTCCAGTGGAAGAGTCTTTACATCAATGAATGAGAAAATTCATAAACGTAGTTTGCAGTTAATGGACTGATCCATTGTATTGTTTGGAGAAATAGAAGCAGCCATGGTAAAAATGTAACTTAATTTCTAAAATTAATTGGGAAAAATAAATTGGGTGAACTCCACAAATGACAAAAAAGTGCTGTGTAGTTCAATCGAAATAATGATGAATAAGCTAATTTTAAAAAAATCTGATGATGTTGGGTATATTTCAAAAGGTACAGTCTTATCTATTTGGATCTTATGCTGTATATTAGACCCATTCTGTTGGGTGTTGATCCAGTTGTTTATTGATCTGTTTCTTCTGATCCAACCATAAATGGTCATTGGCGTAGATGTAGGGGGACGGGGAGGGCCATCCCCTCCGCATACTTTTGAGTGGGAGATGTACCCTTCCCCTCCTCCCCTCACTTTTCGGAGGAGAACCTACATCTTTTTTCAATAAACTAGCAAGTAACGACTATTTATTTTGACAATTACTCCAGGATGCTCTGTATAATCGTCTAGAGATTTACAAATCCTATAAACATTATATGGTGGGGGTTCCTTCTTCTCCCAAACCCACCAACTTGCGCAGTCAGTCTTTCAGTGTCAGAAATGGAAATCTTTTTTTTTAAATAAAATAGCGACAGTTGTTTTATGAAAGTATACCTTACGGTGCTTTCTATGAGATCCTAGAGGCTTATTTTCTAGCCAATCGTTGGCGCAGTCAGTCTTTATATGTCTCTATACCCCTCCCCGCCCACCTTTAAGCCTGTTTAAGATAGGATCAACTTCAACGATTTTCAACTCAACGCAACTCGCCGCAACTCAACGATCGACAGGAAAAGAGGCTTAAAACATGGATATGCGCCAGTGAATTTGATGTGAACCTACCTAGGATGGGCAACTCAGCACTTCCAGAATAATCTTGGTCGTTAATCCACCAGCAATATCCTTATTTTTCTCAGTATGGTTTACGATAATCAAAAGACTGACAAGTGAATGAAGTTGGATGTGAAACTAGCTAGGATGAACAACTCTCCTCTTTCATAATAATCATTGAACACTAGCTGTTGATAAACCGCCAGTCATCTACTTAGTCTTCTCACTTAAATAATATTATTTCCTTGGTTTATGGTAATCATAAGACCGACAAGTGAAGTAAGTTTTTTTATTACATTATTTAGAACAGTCCTTATGAGGGACGTCGTAGAGTCCAAGATTTTTAAGCCATTGATACACTATTAGATCCGGTCTAAGTTTGATGTGAACCTAAGGATGGTAAACTCACCTCTATCATAATAATCAAAATTGTTGTCTGTCGTTAAACCACCAGCCACCATAACCATATCCTTGTTCTTCTTGCTCAAATAACATCGTTGGGTTGTTTTCTGATAACCAAAAGACCGACAAGTGAAGTAAGTTTCTTGGTGACATCGCTTAGCACATTCTCCAGGAATGACGTAGTTGAGTATAAGATTGTTGTGGCCATCGATGTACGAGTTTTGATATTTTTTGTATTGGGAAACTGAATTTGCTAAAACATGTAAAAGGAACATAAAAGTTATTTAAATGGCGTAGTCAGCATATGCGAAGTCCTGTGATATTGATTTTTAAAAATTAATATTAACATGTAATAAGAAAAAAATAACAAAAACAATGCAAATCGATTATTAATAAAAAAAAAAGAAAAAAATAAAGTGGGTGAAACTCACAAATGTCTAAAAATCAAAATAATGACGAATAGGCTAATCGAACGGATTGATGAAGGGAAGGCAACATGGAGGGAGATTAAGAGGATGTCAACTTACCTATATTATCATAATGGAATCAAACTTTGGAATGAGTATCTTAATTACCAATCATCCTTATAATTTATATTATAGAACTGTTTGTGTCTATATCTAAAACTTCTTCCGTTTGTATGTATTACTGTATTTTAAAGAGGCCCGATGTCTAATCCGGTTTGATATATTACTGTATTTTCAAAATTCCAATGTGTGATCCGCTTGGGTACTACTCTATCTGATTATAAAAACATATTAAAAATTTTAATCCTGTTGGGTCTGTACTTAAATTTAAAAGGGTTCAGTCTGATTAAATTAGGCCTTATGATTCGACCCATGCTGTTAAGTCTGTTGTTCCGGTTGTATATCGGTCGGTCTGTTTCTATTGATCAAGCCATAATGTGATCACCAAGAAAGATGTAGGGACGGGGAGGGGGAGTATCCCTATCCACACACTTTTAAATGGGAGATATTTCCTTCCTCCTCCCCTCTCCTTTTCAACGGAGAACCCAATTGTTTTAATAAACCTAAAACTGACATTTATTTTAAATGCATGGGCGGTCAGGATTTTTTAAAAGGGGATCGAATTGCGAGGTGAGAAGACAGTAGGCTGGGGCTGCCAATCCCCACCCTCCCCCGCTCAGTAAGGGTTCCAGGGGCGAAGCCTCTATGAGCTCTGGCTTATATATCATTTAAACGGGATCTTATGGCATATCGGAGAACCAATCAAAAATACAATAGGTCTACTTGTAGTTTTTGAATGAAAATTGTCTGCCTCCACTCTCTTCGAGAGGGGGAGGATACATTTTGTTTAAATGGGTTCGCTAGGCAGGTTGAGTCCATAAATTAAAAAAAAAATGGAGCGCGTAGATTAACCTACTTTCGGCCCACCATGGTTGGGGAAATGTTAAAATGTTACCTCTCTAGATGGTCGGAATTAACACTCATAGAAGTTTTTTGTGTCACAATTTAATACAATTTACGAATGAAAAAAATCATCATTTGTAGGAAACAACGTACACTTCCCGGGATGATGTGCGTAATATTAGAAAATCTCAGAAAATGGTAATATTTTAATTTTCAAAATTAAGTTGAATTTGCACCATTTAAAAAAACAAACCCACTTAATCACGCCGCCATGGTTGAGGCGAGGTCCGAGATTTTATTATAGCGGCCTTTAGATACTCAGGAATAGCACTCTTTAACCATTGAAAAGCTTTTCAAAGGGTAATTAACGCAATTGACGCATGACAGCATGGTACGGATGGGGTAAGAAAAGTTTCGATTGCACCCACACTTTAAGTGAAAAAGTGTCACTCTTTATGGTTTAACATGCGCTTCGTGGCGGGATCGAACCCTGGAATTTTGGAAATGGGATCTACTCCGGTTCAACAACCATTTTAAAGTATCACGATGCGGCATGACACGCTATTTGCATGAAGAAATGAACATTCTGAACCCCATCATACGATTGGTTTGTTTATGGTGAAGAAAATATTAGAATGGCGCACTTCTGGATACTGAAAAATGATGGGAATCTGCTCAAAGTGGCGGGTACATTAAAAAGGTTGCAAATGTATGGATTCGCTATTGAGGGGGTCGCTAGAAAAGTGGGATTGCCATTTTATCCCATTGCTGCTCGCGGTCCAGAATTTCCAATTTGTATCCTAATGTTAGTGTTTTTTGCTTCCGAATGAGATGCTCTAAGTCCTGAGCACCCCCTCCATGGATACGCCAAGGTATAGAACATATATTATTGTTTAGTGCGGGAACATTATGCAGTTAAAACATTTTTCAAATGATTCGCAAAAATGACACAAGCATTAAGGCCCTCATCCTTGCTCGTACATTTAACCGGGTACGTTTGTTCGGCACAGATTATACAAG
Organism: Nesometra sesokonis; assembly: GCA_025631205.1. Classification (NCBI taxonomy): domain Eukaryota; kingdom Metazoa; phylum Echinodermata; class Crinoidea; order Comatulida; family Antedonidae; genus Nesometra; species Nesometra sesokonis. The sequence continues at coordinate 18,029 of JAOTQE010138093.1, forward strand.
CCCCACCATAGTTGGTGCTAATGTTTAGATTATTTGATAATTTGAAACCCGATGCTCACAGGGGCCCAGCCAGGATGAAATAAAAGGCGGTGGGGTCAGACTTGTGAGCAAAGCGATCAATTTTGGCTGAGGCCGGGGGCTTCCGATGGCTATCGGTTATTTTACATGGTAAAAGGACACATTAGAGTCCATCAAAATGTTCCGTTTTCCAGATCAGCCTGTCTTGTTTTTGAAGTTTAGACTTGCGAGCGAAGCTAGCAATTTAGGCTGGGTCAGGGGCCCCCGGTTGGGGTCCAGGGTCTAAAGGCCCCGGGAAAATGTTCGTTATTTTACATGCTAAAAGACACATTAGAATCCATCAAAATGACACGTTTTCCAGATAAAGCTGTCTTGATTTCAAAGTTCAGACTTTCGAGCAAGTTAGGGGCCAGGGTCCGCCAAGAGCCATCGAACTGGGTACCAGAGGCCGAATGCCTTGGGAAAATTTCTTATTTTACATTTTAAAAGATACATTAATAGAGCCCATCAAAATGTCCCGTTTTCCAGATCAACCCCTCTTGGTTTCGAAGTTTAGATTTGCGAGCGCCGTCGGGAGCCCCCGGTCGAGGGTAGGGGCCGAAGGTCCCGGAAAAATTTCCGTTATTTTACATGATAAAGGACACATTAGAATCCATCAAAATGCTCCATTTTCCAGATCAGCCCGTCTTGGTTTCGAAGTTCAGGCAGTGTGAACGAAGCGAGCAATTTAGCCTGGGGCCAGAGTGCCACCGAAGGCCGTGGTCAGGGGCGAAGGCCCCGGAAATTTTTTTTCTTATTTTACAAGCTAAAAGACACATTAGAGTCCATTAAAATGTTTCGTTTTTCAAATCAAGCCGTCTTGGTTTCAAAGTTCAGACTTGCGAGCGAACCGAGCAATTTGGGCTTGGAGCCAGGGTTCGGCCGAGGTGGGAGTCCAGGAGCCGAAGGCCCGGAAAATCATCCTGCATGGTAAAGGACACATTAGAGTCCATCAATGCCCCGTTTTCCAGATCAGTCTGTCTTGATTTCAAAATTCAGACTTGCGAGCAAATTAGGCTGGGGCCAGAGAGCCACCGAGGGCCCTCGGTCTGGGTACTAGGAACCGAAGATCCCGGAAAAATTTGAACCATTAAAATCTCCGACGAGGTTGCCTATCGATCCCCGCCAACGAGACTGGGGAATATGAGACAATTACAATACACATAATGTCACTCCAAGATGCTCACTACATGTAATAGGCTAAGTGTGGACTTCAGATTTCAGACAAATTTCCGTAATTTGGTAACTGAGTAATGCTATTTTTTATACAGACTTGAAAAGCTATTGAAATAGATTATGAAAAGTTGAGTACCAGTCTGCATTATTAACATTGGCTGGCTTACAATTCATGCAATACTATATTTTTCACAATATCAATCTTTTACTAGAAAATTATTTTTCCTCAAAATTTTAGGGGATTATAACCCTCTGAACCCCCCTCCCCCTGTGACTGCGCCCTCGGAAAAGAAACTCTCAGACAGAATTTAAACTATATTTTTAATTTGAAAATGGCACCTCAGCATTTAAGGGGGTGGGGTGGACGCATCCGAACCCCTTCCCAGTTTGGTGAATTTTAGGTTGATTTCATCACGATGTGTTTCACAGAAAATGAAGGTTGGGGTAGAAAGATCCCCCATGCTAAATGGATCTTTCACTCGTGCCAGCATAATGATTTATTAACTCAGACCACATAAGTAAGGCATACCAAAAGAATACCACCTTGAAAGATTAATATCTCTCTACTTGAGGTCTATGGCACACTGCAGTTATTACAAAATCTTAAAAATTAAATCCTAAAGAACGGAACATATTGTACGGTATTATTCAATATTTGGCGGGTGCCTTCCATTTTAGTGCTCATATATCAATTAGATCATCTGTATCTTCGTGCATTTGTTGTAAAAAACAACTACTACTGTGGTCCCTATCGCTCTTTTAATACGTCCATGGCACACAGTATTTTTTCAATGTTTTAAAACGTTCGCACTATATTCAGTTTTTAGTAGTGGTAATTTTATTTTTTTTTTAAGAAAAGAGGGTGGTCATTCGCACCCCAACCCCCTTACCGGCGCCCACGAAATGAAAGTGTATTCTGGGATGCTCTGTATGAAGGTCTAGAGGCTTATAATTTTCATAAAATTGTGTAAAGAAGGGAATCCTTCTCCTCCCAAACTACTATTTTTTCTTTAAAAGAAAGTAAATTTCAAGATGCTCTATATGATAGCCTAGAGGTTAATCATTTTAAAAAAATGTTATAATCTACCGCTTGGCGCAGTCAGCTTTTCTGTGACCCTTTTCTGTGTGCACAAGTTTTGATATTCCTTTATTGCAATACTTTGAAAACTTTGAAAAAAAAAAATCTAAAACATTGTTCATAGTGCTCGTAGTCACGTGATTGTACAAGGACTACTGTAAGATGATCAACTCACCTCTCTCATAGTGCTCATGACCAATAGTAATGCTGTTGTGTCTATTGATCCGGTTGTGTCTATTGATCAGGTTGCCATATCCTTAACTTTATCACTTAAATAACATCTTATATAATAGTAAAATGACCAACAAGTGAATGAAGTTTATTGGTTGCTTCGTTTAGCACATTTCTCCAGAGGAGCATTGTAGACCGAGGCGATGGGACGCTTTTGGTCGGGGGTGGGGAGGGGAAATCAGATTAAGTTTAAAATTTAAAAGCCCAATTAAAATTTGATAAGCAAAAAAAAATTAAAAATATAAAATAAATTAGGCTATTCTGAAGGTGGATTTAATGGCCACATTGTTCATATATACCATATTTCCATGCTGTTTTCATTGCTTTAGACCTTTAAAGGGAAGTGATTTTGTAGTTGAAGTGACATTTCAGGGTCAACAGTGCCCCTTGAGTTTTCACTTGGGGGACGCGTCCCCATCCCCTTCCCCTTCCACCACCCATCCTTGTAGAGTATAAGAATATCGTTTCCATAGATGTACGAGTTTTGATATTCCTTGTATTCTGTTGAGTCTATTGATCCGGTTGTGCCTATTGGTCCTGTTGTGTCTATTGGTAGGGTAATAGTTTGATGTGAACCTATATAAGGATGGTCAACTCACCTCGTTCATAATAATCAGCGTTGTTAGTTGTCATTAATCCGCCAACCATATCCTTATCCTTATCATTCAAATCACAGTGTTGGTATGCTTTATAATAGTCAAATGACCGACAAGTGAAGTAAGTTTCTTGATTACATCGTTTAGCACATTCCTCAGGAGGGACGTTATAGAGTCTAAGATTATCGTATCCAACGATGATCGAGTATTGATATTTCTTGTATTGTGATACTACGTTTGCTAAAATATGGAAAAGGAACATTTTTTTAAGATAAGCTAAAATATTTAGAAAAAAGAAAAAACGTTGTTTAAATAGTGACCATGCTCGTAGTCATGTGATTGTGTAATGTGAATGCCATGTAAAAGTGGTTGTCAACTATTTGGACACGTTGAATAGATCCTAAGTAAAATAGTCATAAAATTAAAAAATTGGTGAATATCGAATGAATTCTAGCCTACATAAATAGTGTATTATCTTCTGCAATTTTAGTTTTTCTTTTTTTGTTGATCTCACACAACATTTATTCAAGATATACGTTTCATAAAAAAACAACATTTCTTAATGTAATAGTCAAAATCTAAATAAAAATGGCAATAGCCAAACAGTTATCGTTATATTTGGAACTTTAAGAACGCAACAACTAACTCGCAAGACTTTATATTGTTTTAAAGTGTTAATTTGCTATACTCTTTTATTTTCAATTGTGAATGATATAAATTTATTCAAATTGATTGATGTAATTAGTAAAATTGTGATAAGCATATTTGAATAACTTAATAGTTACACTGTATGCATAAATCTTAAAGGACTGAATATACTTATACACGCAATTTACATTTTACATTTTCATTATTCTTTTCTAGTTTAACATTGTCAAACCATACCTTTCACATCGATTTACTATGCTTGTATATTAATCAAAAGACTCAATCTAAATCGGTTGGGTCTTTTGATCCGATTCTGCCTATTGATCCGGCCATAATTTGACGTGAACCTAGCTAAAGATGGTCAACTCACGTTTTTCATAATAATCAAAGTCATTATTTGTCGTTAAAACGCCAGCCATGTCCTTGGTCCTCTCAAATAATTTACATTGTTGGTCTGGTTTATAATAATTAAATGACCGACAAGTGAATACAGTTTCTTGGTTACATCGTTTAGCACATTCCTCCCGAGTAACATTGAGTATAACAGAGTGGAAGCCGTTGATAAACGAGTTTGAATAGCTTGCGTATTCTGATACTGCGAAAACTAAAATAGAGAACGATTTGATATGAAAAAAATAATCACGTTATGAATACAATACCACTGATGTTTCGGTAATATGTTGCAGTTTCTAGTATTGACATCGCCAAGGCTGCAATTGAGATAAGCGAATTATTAAAATGAAACCTTAATTTTCCATTTGTAGTACACATAAAAATGGAAACTAAGGGATAACGAGACTATAATAAAATAACTACCAGTAACTTTGAAAAGGTTTCTTAGTTCTGTTGGGTTTATAAGAGACCGTATCAAAATTACTCCACTACAGTTACTGCCTTAATCATTGCTACTAAGTCTACTGCAATTATGCAGTAATCCAGTGGCATACTGTATTTGTACTAGTGACTGCATTAACCACAATACCTCATCTTGACGATGTTGTTTTCAGTAGTTCTCTTTCAGCTAATGAACTGTTATTGTTGTAAACTGAATTCCTGCAGTAACTGGTCCCTAAGACCGGTATCTGATCCCATTGGGTCTGTTACTGTGCATAGTTGAACCTCTCTATGCAGACACCTCTCGTAAGCGGACACTTTGTTACGGCACATTTTGGTAAATTACCAAAATGTGCAGTTACCAAATGTGCCGTAACGTGTTACGGCACATTTTGGCAATTTACCAAAATGTGCGCTTACCAAAATGTTTTGTAGCATGTTACGGAACATTTTGGCACCTGCACATTTTGGTAAATTTACCAAAATGTGCAGGACATTGACGGCCCATTTTGGTAACTTCAATACTCACACAACCATCACAAAAACACATAAGTGCAATTGGTTTTTGTCCCCACCGAACGAAATCGCTAGCCTAAAGGTACTATGAAACGGTCTGTTGAGGTGGATGTGTGCGTGCGTGTAATAGTAATAATAATAATAATAATAATAATATGTGGGACTTTTATAGCGCATAATACTACTGTCTCTATGCGCTCGAGCACTGGGAAAATAAGTTGTAATGACTGTTTCTTAAATATTTTTTAATCTTAAAATAAACTGAAAAGATGTGTTTTCAACTGCTTCTTGAAAATATTGAGAGAAACAGACTCACGGACAGTGGAAGGACGGCCATTCCACAACTTCGGGGCAGCAGTATGGGTGTTGTGCGCTGAAATGCTAAGATTTGCTTCCTCTCTGTCAATTCTAGCCCAATTTTGCTTATGTTTTCTTCAATTAGAATTGAAACTAACGAAATTGTTAACAGTGCATTTTGGTTTGGCTTGTTTAATCTGATAGGACTTCAACATAGAATTCTCGAATTCATTAACTATGCAAATTTTATTATATGTGTCTTGTACGTCTTCCCACAAAGACCAAAGTGCGTGTGATAACAACAGCTAATGTAGAAGCAATCGCTAATGTAGAAAACTCAACAGCTTATGTAGAAAAATCCCAGCTAATGTAGAACGATCAACAACTAATGTAGAAAACTGAAATTGTCTCACAGCTAATGAGATACAAGCAACAGCTAACGTAGAAAACTGCAATACCATTGGATGAAACATGAATGAAACTAAATTACTGTTACCTGCGCATTTCACAGTGGCGCGTAAATGACTAGGGAAAGACGGGGCAGGTTGCATCACTAAAAACGTTTTTTTTTTGTTGTAATATTACAATACTATTCACTAAAACTTGAGCGGAACTAAAGTAATAGGTACCTGGATATTCCCCAGTGGCGCGTAAACGCTGTGTTAACATTGTTTAATACGGAGCTTTCGATCCATGACGGTAGACATGAGAGGGACGGTAAATTACTGAAAAATATGTCTGCGTATGCGTAAAATTCAATATCCACCGTCTCGTTAAACTTCAACAACGGTCTTTTCCTGATTTAACGTTCGGTCTAAAAATATGACGGAGCGACCGCCACGCAATTAGCCGGGAACAAGCGAAGGCTCAAGTTTGTGTGCGTGACGAGTTTAACGCAGCACGGATGGAAAGTAACTCAAATTCTCGCTTGCTGGTGAGTAAAATACAACACCAAAGAGATCGAAATTAACAAAGTTAGCGATATTAAATAGAGGTCTAGCAAAAATACAATAATATGTTTTTAAAAATAACTTTAATAAACATAAATAGGCCTAGGCCCTAGGCCTAGGGTATGTGGGTATCTGTTTGTACATAGGCCTAGGCCTAGGCCTAGTAGCGAGGCCCTGGCTGGCTTCTATATAGGGCTAGCCAATAGGCTAGCTTATACAATCCGGATTGTTTGATGTATTTATGTTATGTATAACAGCATGAATTTTTCATCATCAAGAAATCCATGCAAATACGCATTTTCAATGATTTCACGCACTAACGTAAATGTGGCATTTTCAAATCCTTTCCTATCGCTTAAAAATAGACGTGAGAAAGTTTTAGTTTACCTCGATAGCCTACTTGATGGCGTTTGTGTCCGCCGCCTACAGCCGCCGTCGTCAGTCAGGAGGTGAGTGACCTAAACAAGATTTGTAACAGGACGGGAGGCCTATATGACGGTGAGTTATTCTCCGTACTCATTGCCTACCGTCATGGATCGAAAGTTCCGTAATGACATGGGGAAGACGGGCCAGGTTTCATCACAAAAAACATAATGTTGTAATATTACAATGGTATTCGTTGAAACATGAGAGGAACTAAAGTACTGCTACCTGCACGTTCCCAAGTGGCGCGTAAACGATATGTTAAAATTGTTTAAATGACTAGGAGAAAACGGGGCAGGTTGGATCACTAAAAATAATATTATAATATTACAATACCATTGATCGAAAGAGGACCGGAACTATAGTAATGTTATTCGTATATTCCCCAGTGGCGCGTAAACATTGTTTTAACATTGTTTAAATGACAAGGTGAATGCTATTTCATTGATGTAACCTGCCCCGTCTTTCCCCATACCATTTAAACAATTGTAATACAGCGTTTTCGCACCACTGGGTATATACAGGTAACAGTGCTTTAGTTTTTGTAATTTAATATTATACAATTATTTTGCTTAAGTGTATCAAACTGCCCCGCCTTCCCCTAGTCATTGAAAAAATGTTAACATAGTGTTTACGAATCAATTGGGAACATGCAGGTAACATTACTATATTTCCGCAAATATTTTAATAAATAGTATTGTAATATTACAATACAATTTTAATGATGCAACCTGCCCCGTCTTCTCCATGTCATATAAACAATGATAACACAGCGTTTACCCAACACTGAGAAATGTGCTGGTAACATAAGGTATATATTTTCCCTTGCAAATATTAAATAGTTTGTAATGTGTGAGTTTTTTAATAGTTAAGTTAAAAATGTTAGATAAATAATCACCTGTAGTTTTTACGTGTTCATTGCTTGACGTTCTCTGTGTGAGATGTCGTCTGAGTTCTACTGTAATTAAATAACCACTAAATATACCACACCTTATAGAGGGCACGTAACGGTTTAGAACTGCTCTTGTGTATGGCAAATTTTTCCAACCTAGGTGCACCTCTTTAAGGCGTAAATTAAAAAAAAGTTGCAAAAATTGGATATTCTGGTACTCAGGAGTAGAGGATTATAACAATACTCCTCTTATACTTGTACATCCTAGAGAATACAGAATAGTACAGTATATATGAAGTTATAGTTTGGTTTACTTTTTTACAGTTTAGTACAATATACTCTTACAGTACAATTTATATTAAATTAATAAATAGACCATGTTACAATCATATAATTCAATCCTTTGGCGTACCAATAACTTTCATTGACAATGCGCCGTGTATCGGTCAGAAGATCCTGCAAACATAGAGTGGAAGTAGACTACAGGGGCGTATCCTGGATTTGGCAAAAGGGGGTAGGGGGTGCTCAGTTTGAGAGTCAAAAGCTACCTCAGCCCCACCATGGTTGGGGCTTAGGTAAGAATATTTTTGAAATATGACATCTGATGCCTGGAAATTGTATTCAAATAGAACGTTTTGGGAAGTAATTTAAAAAATACTGTCTTAGGATTTTGACAAGCTTATTACTTTGACGTGAAAATTGTCCTCATCCCCATACATGGTTGGAGCTGAGGTAAAATTTTGAACTATGAAGCCTCTAGATGACCGAAAATAGAATTGAAATAGAAAATTAATTAGGGAGTAAATTCAGAAATACTGTCTTGGGATTTTGACAAGTTTATTGAAAAGAAAATGGACCTCATCCCCATACAGGGGTAGGGCTGAGGTAACATTTTGAACTATATGACGCCTCTGATAATCGAAAATAGCATTCAAATAGAACATTTAGGGAGTAATTTCAAGAAATAAAGTATTGGGGTATTTACAATTTTATTAAGAAGAAAAAATGGGACCCAGCCCCAGTGCACTATAGTTGGAGCCGAGGTAAGAACATTTTGAAACATGACGCCTCTAGATGATCAAAAATGTCATTCAATCGAACATTTACGGAGTGATTTCTAGACATAGTGTCTTTGGGATTTTGACAATTCGATTACTTAAAGGGTGCATGAACTTCAGACCCCACCCATGGGTGGGACTGAGGTAAGACAATTTTGTAGTGACGCCTCTAGATGACTGAAAATGGCATTCAAATAGAACATTTAGGAAGTCATTTCTAGAATCGGTGTTATGGGATTTTGACAATTTTATTACTTTAAGGAACCAAATTTTAATGGGCTTAACCTCTACCATGGTTGGGGCTGACGTAAGAGCATTTTGAACTATGACGCCCCTAAATGACCAAAAATGAATGACAATCGAATAGAATATGCAGCAGTTTCTAGAAATGGTGAATCATGGTATTGACAATTTCATTAAATTAATTAAAAACTGGCTGGCTGGGGCTGTGGTAAGACAATTTTTGAACTATGATTGACGCCTCTATATGCATTCAAAACGTGTAGAAGTCTAAATTTGTAGAAATAGTGTCTTGGGGTATTGATAATTTCATTATATTAAGGGAAAATATACCTCAAGCCCTGGAACCGAAATAAAAAAATATTGAAAAGGTATTCAAAACGTTGTGAGGAGTAATTTCCAGAAATAGTGTCAATGACACACATGAATTTATTATTAATTAAGAAATATGGGCGTTTTATTTAATAACGAGAAGCCATGGGTAACTAAGAAACTAAAGGATTTATTAAAGGGTAAACAAAGGATGTTTTTAGGGAGTTTAGAAATGTTAACACAAGGAAGGCTAGTGGTCCCGATGGTGTATGTGGAAAGCTCATCCACGAATGCGCTAACCAACTTACTGTTTCGTTCAATATTTTGTTTCAAATGTCCATGGACTCGCATATAATTCCCAAATGCTGGAATTCATCTGTATATTGTACCTGTTGCTAAGAAGGCTCGTCCTTCCGAATTGAATGACTTCCGTCCTGTCGCCCTCACTTCCATTATTATGAAGTGTTTTGAACACATCATTTGTAAATTATCTATTGTGTTTTTGATCCGTTACAATTTGCGATTCAACCACGTAAATGTGCTGAGGATGCCGTTCTTACTTTGGTTAATTTGATCCAACAGCACATCGACAAACTTAATTGTTATGCTCGAGCAACTTTTGTGATTTTTCTTTGGCATTTAATACAATGCAACCTTCTATTTTAATAGAGAAATTGCATAATTTTAAAAGCAATTCATTTCTGATCTCTTGGATAAGTAACTTCCTGTGTCTAAGAGAACAACATGTTAAGGTAGATGATTGTCTTTCTGATGTTATTACCACAAATGTTGGTTCCCTCAAGGTTGCCGTTTATCACCACTATTGTATGTGCTATATACGAATGACTGCGTATCTCACAGACCTAATACGTACCTACTAAATAAAATACGCCGATGACACAGTCATTGTAGATCTTATATATAATAATAACGAGTCTCCATATCGTGATTCCGTTGATGATTTTGTTAAATGGTGTGATTCAAACAAATTAATTGTTAATTGCAAGAAAACGAAAGAGATCGTTGTTGATTTTAGGAAACGTCTTAACACTGTACATGTTCCCATTCAAATACACGACGATGTTACTGAATTTGTTAGTAGTTATAAGTATCTTGGTATGACAATTGATAGCAAACTTAATTGGGGAGATCACTGTAAAGGGCTTGTCTCTAAGGGACTTACACGTTTATATTTTCTTAGGAAACTTAACAGTTTCCATGTTGACCCAACAATTTTAAAGCTCTTCTATTTGTCTGTGGTTCAAAGTGCGATTTTATTTTCTTCACCTGTTTGATTTAGTAGTTTTAGGAAATCGGATTTAAACAAATTGCAAATATTAATCAATAAGGCATGTCGTATTATCAACGAACACTTCTTAATTGATGATCTTTGTATTGCTTTTACACAAGAAAACAAAGGAAATCATGTCTAACAATAACCATGCATTGTATAAAGGTTATGTGTGGCTAAGATCTGGCAAGCGTCTTCGTAGTACCTTGTTCAGAACCAATCGGTACCGCAACTCATTAATTTCCTCTTTAATTCAATAAGAATGTTTAACGGCCAAGCCTAAGTTTCATGTAATATATTTTATTGTTTGTGTTTCATATTGTTAATTATGTATATATTGTTGTGAGCGATTGTGCCTGTATGAATTTCCGAAAGGACAGAATAAATTGAATTTTGAATCTTGAATCTTTAGGGAGTAATTTAGAAATACAGAAAGTATGACAAAGTCATGCGTTGATGAAAGATCAACATTTTGTTTGTATTTTCTTGATTTTGACTAATTTAACCAATAAATGAATGTCAATAATGTACCTATCAACCAAATTTTAAATACAGTACATTTTATTCAAAATTTGCACCACCATAAATCTGCCCCATGCACCTAGTTTGGACTATATAATGTGATTATTTGTGTTCATTGTCCACGTGCTTGAACCTCACTTCAACAAAGAATTCAATTCAATCAAGAATGTTTACCGTACACTCTACTAGTAAAGGCATAACTTGGTTAAAAGATGGCAATTATGCGGTGAAATTCTGGCATATGCTAATTAAAAAAATATTGATTTTTATTTTTTTACTACCCCTGAAGGAGGGTGCTCAAGCACTCAAAGCATCCCACCCCCTTTTACGCCACTGGGCTACAAAATGATAACACTACATCTAGGCATACAATAAAACCTTACGTGTATTTTGGGACATTTTCCGCCTTGTTTGTACTATTCGCAATATGGACCAATTTAGACTACATAATTAATAAAACCGTAGCGTGCATGCCAACAATGAATGAAGGAGTTTGTAAAAATGTGGTATCAAACAAGGAGATCAGCATTGCATACCGGAATTGATCTTCCTGTTGGTACCGGAGCGACTAGTCCTGGTTCAAGACGATGATTCGGTTTTTAAACTCTTCAAAAGACAATCAAAATACACAAAATGCGTTCCATAGCAGATGGATTTTTATACCTTTCTGATGTTTGAATCACCATCTTGGCAAACATTTTAATATCACATGATTTCTCACCACGTTTTCATGGGCATATAAACATTATCCGATTCCCTGGATTCAGTTACATGTGATTGGCTAACACACTCGGAAAAAGGGTTGAATATGCATGTTTGACAATTACCGGCAGATTCATAAAGTGTAGCCTGTAGGCCTATTCCACCAGTGATCTACTACTTAAAACATATTGTTTGTGGTTACCTAGTATCTCAACATTGCCATTAAATAGTAGTAGGCCTGTTTAGTTACAATCAATATAAGTTCTCAGGCTTACCTCGATCAGCTAACACTAGGCCTGGGCCCTAATTATACGCTATATTTGTATCTCAGGCTCTCTCAGCGCATAGTCGTGGTTCAAAAAGAGAACCTTTAGTTAACTCACTGGCCTACCAAATACGGCACGTTAATCATTACGTCATGCTCTCCGGCAGCGACCTTTTCCCCAAATACTTTCTGTAAAATACGATATAGGGTGTCCCATTCTGACAGGCACGTCACGAATACTCATCGCTTGCTCCACTGCCAATAGGAAGTTAAGAGTGTTATACTGATCTTGTTGTTGATAAAGTTAATTTTACAAAACTTATTCATCCTTAAGACTAGTTTTATTAATAATGTAGCATACCTGAAATTAGTTGGTTTATATTACGTATTAAGTATTGTAAAAACTGCGAGGAAAAATGTAAAAACTATGAGTAAGATTTTACTCAGTGTAAGCTACTCTCACTACATTAAAAAGTAGGATCTCCTCTTACAACTGCTAGTTTTGTAGTAAAAGGCAAATTACATTTGTTTGTCTATTAGCGCACTACTCCCCGTCACCTTATGTAACCAACACAACCAGACTAATCCCTATTCTCCAACCGCCTAAATATTTTATTTATTTATTTAAGAGGTATAAAATACTCAAAAAGCAACACCAGGTTGATATGAAGAGTTTACAATATAAACATAGTAGAAAATATAATATCATTAAGAACAATGTTATAAAAGGTAATACTATAAAATAATATGAAGAACTGTACATTACATATAAACACCTGCAGCGAACTTAACAAGTATTTTTACTGTATAAAATAACATAAGCTTGAAAATTTAATTATTATTATCATTGTTCTTATTATTATTAAATTATTATTATTTAAAAATAAATTTAAATTTTATTGTTTACAATATAAGAATTAATACATGATATACAATTTGTCAGTAGTAGATATAAAACTCAGGTTCATAATTAAAAATACTCAGATTGATAAAAAAATGATCTATCATAGATTTCTCTTCATTATTTAAAAGTCCAGTCACACTTGGAATGGTTGAGCTGGTATATCTCTTTGTACGACTTCTGGGTACCATATAATGTTCAGACTTCCGCAACAATCTTTTCAGGAATCCACTTCTTAAAGCGGTCGACTTCACAAGGTTCTTTCAATGTAATTAAATTGAGTGTTTCAAGTGATTGTTCATAGCTAACAAAATTATTATATCCGATGATCACTTTAGCTGCTCGTTTCTGGATAAACTCAAGCTGATTAGCCTGTTTTTTGGTGATCGGAGTGTGCGAAGGAGGACTGGCATACTCAAGTAATGGACGAATATAGGTTGAATATGTGAAGACAAGATCACCTATAGAAGCTCCATATCTTTTCAATATATATATAACATAAATAGTCGACGAAATGCTTTGGACACAACCTCTTTTATTTGCATATCCCACTTGAGGTCATTCTGTAAATGTATTCCAAGAAGCTTGATGCTTTTTTGACTCTCAAAGATAACATCACCAACTTGCAATGGCTCAAATTTTGGTACATTCCGTAAATACGCATTACTTAGAATTTATTAGGATTCGGTGTTGCGTCATTGTCACCACACTAGCTTAAAGGGTCACATAGGTTTTGTTGCATCTGGCTATCCTCTGTTCTCGAACTGAAATAACTTCTCCGATTGTCAAATCATCGACAAACTTCCATATGTCAGGAACATGGTCAAGCAAATCATTTACCATAACAGTGAAAAATTTGGACCAAGTTTGGTGCCTTGGGGCACCCCGCACCTAGTGTACTCTGGCGCTGAAAGTGCCCCACCTAATCGAACACACTGGTTCATTTCAGACAGGAAGCTACATACTGTCATTTTTTATAATTATTATATTTATTTCCTCCAAATGTATATAATATATAAGAACGATTTTTACAAACTATACATGATAAAGACAAAGATAAAGACATAAAATTAAAATAAATAAATAAAAATAATATAGAGGTACTGTATTCGGATAGCTGAAAAGGGTGGGGGGAGGGCATATCCATGAAGGAAACGGAGGCTTCCTGTCCATTGAATGGTTGGAATCCCAGAACACTATTCAGCAATACAAATAGAGATATACTTACAATAAATGGTTAAAATCTATATAAGAACATTTATATAAAAGCATTCTTAACATTACGAATATGCAAAGGAAATGAGTTCCAGTTTACAATGATTCTATGGCAAAAAGAATGGCTAAGTTCGTTGCATCGGGAGTTTCTATTGCAAAGGGTTGGGTATTCTTTCCTTATATTATGATAAATCAAACATATTTATCAAGGGGCTATTGAACAGTTTAAAAAAGAAACGCATATCAATTACAGTCCGACGTCGTTTCAAAGAAACAAAACCCAGTTGGAATCACAGAAGGCATAATATTAAGATTAACTAATTTCCTGATTACAATTGAGTGATTGACCCGATCAAATGCTTTACTAAAATCTACTGCACATAAAGTACCATACATTCCAGAACTATCTATTCCTGATAACATCCTATTACAAAGTTGTACATGATAGTGTGTTGTTGAAGACCCCTTGGCATTTCCAAACTATTGAGAGTCCATCAAGGGTTTGAAAGCATTAACAATCTAATCAGAAAGAAAACTCTCAAAAATGTTACCAAACACAGACGTGATGGAAATTGGCCGATATTCATCAGGAGTAGAAGCATTTGACTTTTTGAGTACTGGTGTTATGCATGGATTTTTCCAAATAGTCGGAAAGACATGATCCTGGAGACAAGTATTAAAAATCGTGGTAAGAACTGGAGCAAGTTCAAAGGCAAATTCCTTAATCAACCTAAAGGGGTATATCATTGGGATGACAGGACTTATTACTATTTAATGCCTTCAATCGCTTAAAAACTTGCCCAGAAGAAAATAGTAGGTGGATTAAGAGTAGGTAGGAAGGCTGGTAAATTTTGTAGATTTAAGGCAGGTAAGTGGGAGCATATTTTAGCAAAGTGTTTATTAATCGCATTCGCTACAATCTCAGGATCACCACTAGATTCGAGAAGAGATGATTTAGGTTTACAAAGTCCAGAAATTCTTTAGACGTTTTTATGCCCCTTACGGGGCTCATTCTTCCGCAGAGAATAGATAGAATCCTTATAAAACTTTGCTTTGGCTACTTTAAATTCGATTCGTACTATGCTCCTAGTAGAGGTATCTATTTTGATTACCATTCCTAAAGACACGATGTCTTTTTTAATTAATAAGTTTCGCTATAGGTTGATTGAACCAGGTCTTATCATTATCACAAATTCTAACTACCACAGATGGGAAACAATTTCCATAGGTGTTCCTTAATACACTTTCAAATTTGGTGGCCATGCATTTAAGATTTGTCTCAGATGTTATGTCATCTGTTAAGATCTGTTATTAACTGACCAAACGCACGTAAAGATGAATCCTTAAGGGGACGGCGTATTAAAGTTCGTCTTTTCACAAACTGTTTTGGACGACAACGGGTTCAAACAAGATGGAGGCATGGTCACTACGGCCTAAGGGCGAAAACTTACATGGAGATGTATACACCTCCGAAATGTTTGTCAACATTTTATCCAGACATGCATCTATGTGAGTGGGGAAGTCGATTATTTGTACTAAGGATGTCAGGTCCACCAATGAATTAACGTCATAATCATTGAAGTCGCCCATAATAAAAAAGTTAGCATTATCTCTGATACTATTACAATAATCTATTCTGCCACACAAATACTCAGTAAGATGCTTAGCCCGATTACAGTTTGGAGGTAAACCACACAAGTCATTATGGAATATGAGGGTGTGACCTTTACATCAACACATAAGCACTCAAGATCATTGGGACAATTAGGATCTACTTCATAATTATCCATGTCATTAATATATAGAGCAACACCACCAAGTCGATTGTAGATGAGAGAACGGTTGCTGATCCTAAACTCTAGAAATCAGCGACCTAATGAAGGGTTTCTTCATGGAGCATGGTTTTATTGCTTTAAAATCACCTGCTATGAAAAATCCACATTTCTTCTACTACGCCTAACGCAAAAGTCGCCGAGCGTACAGTAGTAGCCTGATGCGTTATTCGGAATTTGCATAATTCGATAATTAAAAATAATATATTGTATATGGTTTTAACAGCGAAGTAAGAACTTAAAAGTGTATTTCTATATTTTATTTATTCGTATTGTTATGATCTAATTTTCGGATTTTGTTTTATTTATAACGATAATTTATTTCAATGTCAATGTACTACCAGTTGGTAATTAATTGTTTCATATCTCGTAGATATTAAAATTGACACACATACAAGGCGGGTTATTAGAAATTGTATGTAAAGAACCAAACACAAAATACTCACAAACGTGCGTGACAACACCGACAGACAGACATTTTTGAAAAACTGTTTATAGAGACGCTTTCTTCATCTAAAAGTTTGTAAAACGATTTTGTAACTTGTAGCCGTATGTCCTCCTCCATGGTGGGACCCGTTAAAGCATTAGTATTGTTATTATCTAATTTTCGGATTTCTTAAAACTTGAATGTTCCCTAGATAAAATAATTGAAACGATTGTTTTCACAGGAGTTTTTTGAATGGGGCGAGCAGACGTAAAACTAACCCGTTAAACTAACTTGCATTCAACATGTAAAGTTTTTTTTCACGTAAAAATTAACAACACAATTCCTACGATCTAGGTCGTAGAGAATCAGTTGAATAGTGGCAGTTCAGTAGTTCAACGCGCACAATTTATCCCAACAGTCCTTTTAGCTGGTTATGTGGTTGACTTAAAGAGCTATGTTGCAGCCTCTCAAAGATAAACACCAAAATCTCAAAATTAACAGTAGCTCTATTAATTAAAGAAGAGACATGAACATTATTTCTTTGTTATCGGTTTCTTTAAGAGCACACATATTGTACACTGATATACAATGTAGCCTATCTTAGGCACAACAGAAAATCTGGACCCTACCATTATATATTATAGGTTACAAATTAAATACGTGATTAATTTCACATTTATTTATACTTCTACAAGGATTATAAACATACTACAGATGTTAATTATTAGCAATCCTCTACGATACCATTACATTTAATCAGTATATTATGGATATAGCAAACTCTTAACTTTAATTATACATAAATCCGATCGCGGTTATGGTTTTATTTCACTGAATTCTTTCAACTTTATTGCACATTTTTGTCAAATCGACATGTTATTTTTCGTTGACCCTTTGCTAAAATAGTATAAATATTATTATGTACTAAATAATTGACATAAAAAATATTTTTTTAACTGGAACTGAAAGTGATTTCCAGAGATTTTTGTACAGTTGAATCTCTCGTAAGCGGTCACACTTGGGTTCGATAAAAGTGTCCGCTTACAAGAATTTCGGCCGATAGAGGGCCAAAGTTGTAAAATTATGTATACGTCCTTATGTTTTACTTTTCACGGCATTTAAAAAAATGCCTCTTAAATTTCAAGACACCGCATTCTATATTATACACAATGATTTCAACCAGTACGGACGTGTGTAACTAGAGCTCCGTGTGTTGGTGCCTAGTATACAGTAGTACATGCTTACTTAGTCCCTGGTATATACTTAGTCGAAGGTATATACACACTTTACAGAAAGTAATGGCAGACAAAAAAGATAAGCAACCTGAAAGGAAATCACAACGAATTAATAAGGATGGTGATCAATTTTGTGCCAGCATCGACAAGGAAAGGGGTGAACAAATTCTATGCAAATTAGAAAAACTTAACAAGTTGGATGACATTGCAGAAATGTTGCACTCCGTTGTTGGCAGACTGGATATAGTGGAAAAGAAACATAAACAGGTAGAAAACGAACAGAAAGAAATACGACGTGTTACTACCGAACTTGAGGTAAGCGTTGACTATTTATCTTCAGAAACAACAAAACTAAAGGAAGATTTAGACGCCACTAAAAATGATAAAATCGGTAGACTTGAAAGACGGCTGGACGAACTAGAAAATCGGTCTAGACGAAATAACATAGTTGTTTGGGGTGTGCCTGAAAATACAGAAACATCATCTGACTGCAGAGATATAATGAATGAAATCATAAAGGAAAATTTAAACATTGAAAAACACATCGAAATAGAAAGAGCGCATCGAAGCCCGATGGGAAAAGTATCGATAGCCTCCTCCCAAGCCGCCAAGAAGTCTACGCCACGCCCTATTCACGTTAAGCTGCTGCGATACACAGACCGGGAATTAATTCTGCGGACAGCACCGAAAACGCTAAAAGACAAGCAATACCATGGGAGCACTCTGTTTATTTCCGATGATGTTACTGCAACAGTGAGAGCTGACCGTGTTAAACTTAAAATCGAACAGACCAAACTAAGAAACGATGGTAAATTTGCTTTTATTCCATGGTCTGTACCGGCATATTTGCTGGTGAAAGATAG
>JAOTQE010138094.1:0-23417 GCA_025631205.1 Nesometra sesokonis
AATTTTAATCAATGTATTGTATGTTTGTATTTAAGTAAATTGTTGCAACAGGACCATATGCAAAACAGGTTTAAGATTCACACCTGATTATGTTTTTATCCTGTATAAATATGTTTGAATAAATAAATAAATAAATAAATAAATAAATATCTACTTGGCGGTTAAACGTAACAGTAGAGAAAATCCGACTAAGATCGGAAAAATTGCACTGTCTCTTCTTCACACTACCACTAGGACTAAGCTTTCATCTGCAGACGGATCCGTTTTATATATCCTAATAAATAAATAAATATATTCTTTCATAGTCAAGTTTAGCTAAATCGAACCATGATCGAACTGTATGTTGAGTTTATCCCTAACTATGTTGGATCATGGTTGGATACAAATAGTCGACGACATTTATTACTTTGCAAGCTTGTCGATTCACGCTTCTTATTGAATAGGCAGTAAATAATGATGTATTCAATCATTGTGTCTATTTTTAACATGAATTGAAACATACTTCGCATTGATCAATATCAGTACTTCGCCCCTGTTCATACTGATAAAATGTATACCGTACTCTAGACATGATCGCGATCTGAATAATAAAAAAAAATCATTAATTGTTATTCAGAACTATTAAAGAAAACCAGACGGAATTACTGGGTAATCTTCTCTGGAATAACAGACTGTAGGCGTTACTGAAAACTACATTGAAACCAACATGACAACTGAAATCTAGAAAATAACATTTTAAACTCAATGGAACGGACAAAAGTCCAAATGTACGCTTTATGCTACCTGAACGGAGTAGAAAAAAAAATGTAATTTTATGGGCCTTAACAGAAGTTTTTAAAAGCCATTTGTAAAGCAAATCAGTTTAGAATTTCCCCGTAAAAGAATTTTAAAAACCTTTTTGTTCAGACGAGTGCAAACTTCTCGTCGTAGTTAAAAAGGAGCAGACACTAGTTTTTGAACAAATTTTTATTAGCCTGGTGTGGAACGCCATAAGTGTATTAATTAGATGTTTTGAATACTTACTACGGACTGACTTACTACAATTGATGTATCACCTATATCCGTCATAGGTAATATGGTAGTTAATAACACTTTTATTAATCACACAATTAGTCTTAACGTAACTATAAATATCTTTGCGAACTTAAAATAAATGTATATAAGAAAGTGAAACTGTTGTAAAATTTTGGCAGTCATTTTCTGTCCGTCACTTTCCGTTCATTATGTTGCTAAACCACCAGTTTTTTATTAGTTTCCTTAGGGAATATACATGCTGTAATGTTAGTTATTGCTGATATCTTTATTGGATTACTTTTTTCCAATCGGAATTTAAACTAGAGAATTTCAAACAGACTATGTCAATTCTATGATCATCCACCATTTCACAAGCCGGACTGATAAAATATAGGCCCATTTAACTTTTAAAACTCAGTTATGATTTGGAATAACAGAAAAGTTAGAACGGATACGACACAGGTACGGCGTACCTATACTTTACAGTGGTATTGTGGTGTCTATTTTGTGGATTTTTTTACTGTAAACGAGTGCTATTTCCGAACATCTAGAATTTCCAAATTCCAATTGTTTGTCACCTCAGCCCAGCCGTGTTGTGGCTGAGTTGGGTGTAGTTCACAACCTTATTTATGAACGCCTTCCTCTACACATTACAACATTTATGGATCTGATCTTGCTAAAAAAATAAAAATAAATGAAAATGCTATTTCCGAGCTACGTTGTATCATTTGCTGTTCAAGATCGTCTTAACCATTTGAGAAAACTCGATTGTTTTTTTAGGAAAATCACTTTTTAAGTATTATATATTTATGATTTTCTTGTAATGGCCCAAACGGATTATGTTTGTAACATATTATTTTACCTGTCTGTGAAGAATAAATTGAAAATCTCCTATAGTTTCATCGCAACGATTTGTAAAAGCTCCTCAGGCTGATTTAGGTAGGGAATTTCTTGAATTTTTTTGGCTGTTTTAAGCTCGGTTATTATTTCCTCACTCGTAAACTATTTCTTTGTTCGTTCGAAACTGATTCTTACAGGGAAACTATTGAGCTTGAATCTGATATAAAGCTTGGTGTGATTCGTTGAATAATTTTATCGGAAAATAGGAGATTTGCTCTTATCGGGTCTAGAAATGAACTACCTACGCAGCATAGTGATTTGCCCTTTGGTTCGCTAAATTCTGATAGCAAATGATAAAAACTGGTGAAAACGTTTCCATGCGGTGTAAAATTTACACACTTCAGTTAATGTCGGCTACTCTGACATACCAATTAGACTTCCCGTCCCTCCAGTAGGCCTATAAAATGTATTAGGTTTCTAAAGCCACATTCGCATTGGACTTTTTTGGGGTAAAACTAACCAACACACTGGCTAGTTTTCCCATAACTAGTCAGTTTACTTCATGGAGAAAAGGAAACATACCCATGCCGCATGGTTAGTTTAACCGAGACCCGCCTACCCAGAAAAAGTGACCAGGTTAGTTGTACCAAAGATGAAAGTCTGGTACAAACAGCGCGACTTAGGTAAACATCCCAAGTCATATCACAGAATGGCCTTCATTGGTCAATTGATTTACTCCAGTGAGTTGTGACCTAGAGTAACATGGTTTATTTTACAAATTTTACCATAGCTTGTGGTAAAATTAACCATGGAAAATAATTCATGAACAATGGTAAAATTTAACCATTTTAATTGTAACCAATTGTCTTGGTAATATCTTTTTTTTTAATCCAGTGCGATTGCGGATTTTAAAAGAGCGCTTTCGATTTCGTTCTCATGACAATTCACGACACAAATGCAGACTATGGTGTAATGAATTGAAATTCTGCGCACGCGCATAGGCCTATTCCTAAGATGCGGGACGCTTCGTAAAATAACACACTTCATAATTTTATACAACAAAAACTCAAACAAAATTTTTCCTCAGTACAATAACATTTTTGTATCTATACGTTCAATTTTATTAGGCCTAATCTTATTTTAAACAAATCTTGTACAATCGATCGCTTTACGAGCGCCATCACATTGAAATTTACCAAAATCGCTCACCCGTTAAACTGTATTACTCAATTTTTTTAAACAGACGGGTCTTTCTGAGCCACATCGGAGTTAATAGAATGAATTTTTGTAGAAAAATAAAACTGGAATTAACATAATAACGCCAACAAATTTCCTGATGACATGATTAATCTCAAAATTGTGATGGCGTGTAATTTCAATATTTGGAATATTCATTGTATTTTCATAGCACAAAGCATGGAGTCTCCATGCACAAAGTCGTATTTTTTTTTTCTCCTTTGAGACTACTGTATATTTAACTAGCTCCTGTCATATTTATAGCGTGAAGATCTTAAAAACTTAAGCAGGAAATGTTGCGATCTTTTAGCAAATTGTGATCAAATTTGCATAACAACAAAATATTTCCTCATTATGACATAATTAATGTTGAAATATTGAATCCTAAACATGATGTATTTATTGCATTTTCACAGCACAAAGCGGCATGATTTTTTCTCTTGGAGACTATATTAACCAGGCTTCTGTCATGTTACAACATGAAGATCAATAAGATAAGCCACTTAAGTAGTGAGAAGCTTCTTACAGAAGACATTAAAATTAACGTTTATCATGAATCAATCGAACCAAGAGCCTAATTTTGATTCAATATTCAAATTATTCTAAATATTAATGATGGGGTACACCGCATTTGCTTTGACGATCACCACCATCACTTGGGCGACCGCCTTCGTCTAAACTTGGGCTATCGCATTGGACAACTACTCCACCATCACTTGGAGTACCATCATGTTGACGACCGCCGTGGCAAACACCATCTTTACCTAAAATTTAGGCGTTGACAGGCATTATACTTCAATTACTATTACTAATTGAACATTAGTTATTATATTTCAAGATATTTCACTGGTTACTTATTGTTTCTTAATCACCAAAATTTACTATTTTGAATATTTCACATCATAAGTTAATATTTGTTTATTATGTACAACAGGTTTATTAATTCGTAATTATATAATTTAACATATCAATTGGTCCATTTAGAAACGGACTAAACCTGAAGAATATTTACAAATGTATCAACTATATACATTATCCTATTAACACATTTATAACATGAACGTATTAGGTTTAACCAATCCTTGTGTTGTTGGGTCGTTTTTCATATTCCCTGATTATTTTTTTTTCTCCGTGTAACGGTGTAAGGCATTAACTTTGTTCTTGTTTATCTTGTCATTGTAGACAAACATTAAAATTTTTACGCACAGTGATTACATACAATACACACATGTTGTAGATTCCTTCCACGGAGTGCAACTAGATTTGAGCTTGTTTATCTAAATACATGAAATTATCCCGAAATTGTTTCGAAACAGAATGATAAAATTATCCCAAAAATACGGTATGAATAATATAAAACAGAAAGAAAATACAGTAAAACTATAATAGGCCTATATTACACTTAAAATAACTGAGATTGCTGGCCGACCGACTTTTCACGATTTTTTTCTTAGGCAAACTAAAGATTGCTTTAGAGGTAATATAATTAACTAGTTTCATTTTGTTTTTGTGGGAGGAGTTGGCGCAGCGGTTGCGGTTCAGAATCCCAATCGAGAGGAAGGTGGTTCGAGAGTCACGGACGTCAATTGCTTGTGCAAATGAGCAACGCACATTACTCACATTGCTTCAGTCCACCCAGCTGTACCATGGGTACCGGCAAATTGCTGGGGGTAACCTGCGATGGACTAGCGTTCCATCCAGGGGAGTATAGTATCGTCCTCTACAGAAACTGGAAATAACCTCCAGACCTATGAGCCTTCAGGCTTGGACAATGTATTTACTATTTTGCTTTATACAATTTTTAATTTCTACAGTAATTTTACAACTTACGCTAACCGATTTAATCAATACCCTTCCTACAATTTATATCCATTATGATAAAATCGCTAATAATATCATTGTAATTTAAATTAATTAGTATTGCTTTTTTTTCAATAATACGTATTGCTATAGCGTAATTTTTGTTACTTTAAGTTAGTAATCTTCTATTTCGCTTTCCGTTTCACTTATTCGCTGCTGGCGTGGTTTTTAATTAGAGCATAGCAGAATTGTCTGCATGATTAGTTCTAATCCGTAGATTTTGTAAAATAGCTCAACATACTCCATTTAAGCATGTTCGGAGATTGTAGTAAGCACCTTCAGCCTCGATTTTGTTATTTAACCACAACCAGTCCGCGAACTTACTCAGTACCAACTTATGTAGAAATTCATCAGACTGTTTATATGCAATCCACAGACGTAAAACTCTCCACTGTATATATTATTCGTACATTCTAAAAACATGGTGCAATCTTTTCTAACACAATTCCTTTCATAATCGTAATACGACCCACATCATATAAATGACTTGTTGTCCACATTGGAGTAGTGTGTTTTAACTGGAATTTATTTGATGTTAACCATGATATGCGTGTCCACAGAGTGAACGTTCGTGTGCGTTCTACAACTCATTTCGATTGATGTCTTTTCTGTTTCCCGCGCATCTGTTCTCCTTGTCTGCTATGTAGTTGTTAAATTCCGCCTTCCATGCAACCATGTATTCGTTACTCCACTGGTGAAACTCGTTCTTCCATTCCATTTCAGATTCGTTGATATCAGCTATAAAATTTGAAGTAAAAAAAAAAAAAATATGAGAAATATGTCTATACTAAATTTATTATGATTTATATACCACCAGATTCTATGCAAAACAACTTACAGAAATCGGTCACCATATACCTCAGATATACTGTACTGTAGGAAATAAAACGTTCCAAAGACCGAGGAAGATCTTATCGACACTGATTGTGCGCTGAATTGTTCTTAATGCCATCTATCTCTGTCTTTTGAAAATCTGTAAGTTTCATAAAGACCCATGTGATGGCGTTTGATGAATTATTTGGCATTTGATTGATCATGTCAGTACAAATAATCGTCGATAACTATGGAATTAACAATAGCCATCTTGAAAGTAAAAATTGGGGAAAAAATGGTACCAGTCATTCTTTTTAAAACTCAACACTTAAAAAAATGGCAATAGGATATACAAAAATACCTCGCATTATATTAGTTGTTCCAAGAAGATGCTAAAGTATTTGGCAAAATCCACTTAGTTTGAATAAGCCATTCATCTTTTTCAACTGGGCATGTGCAAGACAAGGTTTGTTTGTTTATTTTATTTACCACATACATGCAAAAGTAATGAAATACAGTATAAAAAAGGTTAAAGCAGCACAAACTTCAACCAACCAACCAACCACCTTTCATGGTTCTTCATCATCAGTTTGTAACACATGCGTAGTTGAAACCGTGAAAGGGCTTATTATGGGTATTCCCACATTTTGATTCGACAAGGAGCTCTCTAGGATCCGTCTCATTAAGTAATGAATCATTTTACGTAACGGCTTGGAAAATATTTGTTTTAATACAATGTTAATTGCGAGGTTTTAAATTTACGAAATACGTTAACGAAAACGAATACGTCACACTTGCATTTTTGAAGCTGCTAAATGTGCTTGAAAATATATCAAATTTTCCACCTACGAATCGTTGATGGCCGTCCTAAAATACTGACCAGTTATGAAAGATATTCAATAAAACGAATACGTCACACTTGCATTTTTGAAGCTGCTAAATGTGCTTGAAAATATATCAAATTTTCCACCTACGAATCGTTGATGGCCGTCCTAAAATACTGACCAGTTATGAAAGATATTCAATGTGTTCTATTCAAACGTTACAAGAATTTATGACGAATCCGTTTTCGTTTTGGTATTTCGTAGAGTTGCGAAACCTCAGCATTTTTATACAGATACATATAGTACTTTATCTCATCCTCATATATTTTTTAAGGGAATTGAATCCGTGGTTGAATTACTGATCGGTTGACAATAGAACTGAGTTTTAAAAGAAAATGACGATTTCAAACAAAAATCAAAGCAAATAAATTAACGTGTGAGGGCACTCTATGTGGCTCGTTTGATAAATAAAGTAATGACCTTTCTTCATATAGCGTTTTCTACGTAAAGAACGCTAGAGCTAGAGCTCATCGAAATATAGGTACTTGTTGGTATAGTTTGTCTTCGCAGATGACTTTGTATCTGTATCTACATTAGACAAGTAGACCAACGGTACCGTAAATAATAACATTCGTCATCGTGCACAGTCATAAAAAGTGCGCCTTAATTTCCTGACGATTATTAGTTTTATCATAGAGAAAAGAAACATATTATGTAATTACTTTTTGTAATGAAAATCTGATTACCTTCCAAATTTATCAAGTACATTCTTGAGTTTTTTATAATTGTATCATTCTTTCGAAGATGGAAAAGCAGATTTAAAATAATATCACATTAACGAAATAGTACAGCATGTCGGAATAATTTCCAGTGCCGATCACAGTTACGTTTATTTACTTCAATTTGGAAATGCTGCTGTGTGTACTTGTTTTTACTGTATCTTTAAAATTGAAGTAACATAATTCAATAATTGGTTTATTACCTGTGTCAATAGCAAGCTGTGGTAGGTATTGACTCCAGAGGGCGCATTTATTGGTTCTTGGGCCTCGAGCTTGAGCGGTGTAGTTGACTTTGGAGGCGCTCAACTCAATATAATTTTGCTTCGCTCGAGTAAACTTTTTCCAATAATGGTTCCCGGTCGGATTCCTTTAATTCAAGAAGAGAAAAAGGATAAATAACATTGTATATACAAGCAGTTAATGGGTTATCTCCCTGTTGTTTCATCGCTGATTCTTCCCCTTCAGCTTGTTTGATTCTAGCCTTGACCTGAACCCAAATTAGAAATACAAATAAAACTACTCAAGTCAAAACGTATCAAGTATCTGGTTTTCATAATACACATTTCTCTCTTAATATAATTATGCTTCGGTCAAGATTAAGTTCAAGTTCAACTTTGCGGAAGCTCATGTCAGCTTGGGGTTATTCTTCCCTGCGGCCATATTGCAGTATCAAAATATAACACGAAACTACTATGATATAACAAATCATTTAGAAACTAAATCCGCTTTTGATGACATATTTTGATTCAAGTTTATGTTAATAAATTGCTAAGTGAGGGCCTACATTAATTTATTAGTCGGTTGGGAATATTGTTTTAGTATGTTAATGTATTTTCTGCAGTTAAGTTTTGTTTGTAGTTATCTAATTTGGGTTAATTTTATTTATGTGATGTTATAATGTGCGGGATAATAATACATATACATCTTAATTAGCCATTATGAAATAAAAGAAAAAAACAACCTTGATTTTCGACAAATTTTGATCAGTCACAGTTTTTAAATTCTGCTAAGAAAGTGTTCTAGTTGTTTTCTTTCACTCTCGTAGGTCACTTAACAGCAATCTTCTTTTTGTAAATCAAAGATCACAACTACCAAAGTGACGGTTTGGAATTAAAAACGCTAAACATCAAATTCTATGTATAGTATTTTAAATTTAAATTTAAAAAGTGGGAGAAAAAAACTAGAAAAAAGAAGACCCCACTTGACTTAAGTTTCTACAGAACTGCATATTCGGAGTGTATCATATTTTTATTATTCATAATTTTCACTTTTTTTATATACCGGTACTATACATACTTCTTGATACTGTATATGAAGATTGTACATTTTAAAAAGTAAAACACTTTGTGAGATTTTCGAGCTGCGTCTCTGGAGGCATTCATATTTATTTTCAAAATTGCCTCTGTGAATTCCATTTCCACAATTTGTTTAAATTTCAATTATACTGCATTTAATTTAAAAATACCATCTCTAATGATAATAATTTCCTCAAAGCCGTTAAGGAGAAGCGTTTCTTTAAACTCTGCTAGATTGGGCACTGCTGAGTAAGAGACGAAAATTACTCTTATTATCGTTATTATCGCCTAATGTAGGAAATTATATTATGTTTGTGGAATTTAACTATTTCCGTTAAATTTAATAAAATAAATGGTTTCGCTTTCAAAATCAATTTATTTTGACTTCAAATGAACTAGCGGAAATGTATTAATGACGATTTAATATTCTATATTTACACTGTTTATCCGGCAAAATAATCACAAATTATATTTATAGGCCTACAGCAATAACAAATTATATAAAATACAGTCGCCTAAATTCGCTTTAATTCAATGAAATCCTATAGAGTGGTCTATATTGACGTTACAAATACTATTTACTACCGGTTGTACGTGCTTTTCTTAATCTTGATAAAGGCAAGTATTTTAATACAAAGTTATAGAATTTAGTCTCTTAAAAAAAGTGAATGTTTGATCGTTTGGAGTGAAATTATACTGATTAATCGATTTCTCTTTGTAAAGTTACAAACCTAAAAATACAAATTAGTGGTGTTAAGGATTTTTTAATAAGATTTTTACGGTGAGGAATGATGAATAATATATAGAGGCTTCCAGCCTTTTTATGTTTTTTTATGTTTTAGAACATGTGACAAAACTAAGCCAAAGAAGGCATAATTGAGAAAATTAAAATTAAAGTTGAGTTATTTATTATGAAAAACAAACAAACAAACAAACAAACAAACATGCATAAAAATCAGTTCCATGCGATGTTTCCTTGCACATGAACACAACCAAAGTTCAAACCTTTTAAATCTAAGTTTTGAGAAAACTGCATTTAGAAATTGCTGATCAGTATTTATACTGTGAATAAGCAGGGTCATATTAAATTGCATTTTTTTTACATTTCTTGACTATCTGAAACGTCTTCTTTAAGAGAGTTTTGTGTCTGATTAGCCTATCCTAACAATCGAAGTACCAATAGGCTAAATTAATCTAGAAAAATAACAAACCGATGTAATCAGCTGAAGAAAAGACCGACAAACTGCCTGACTGATAGAAAAATTTGAGTATGAGACAAACCTAAAACAAGTGAACCGGCAATTAGACACGGGAACACACAATGCATCAGTGCGTTCTTTTGGGATGAGATGTGGCTTTGATTTAATGTTGTGTTCTTCACAAGGTTGCATGGAAGAATTTTGAGTTATCCATAGGCTGTAGAAGTTATTATAAACGTCATATTCAAAGAGCAAAGTCCACAAAAGCCATGTTTTTTTTAAATCTCTATGACAGACAGCCCAACAGATACTAAAAGCTACATGAGACTCTTTGGTAACTTCGTCCAGATGGCCGCATACGACTTTGTTCCAATGCTTTTCCCATCACAAGGAAGCAGGGAATGGTTGCTAAGCTATTCACATTCATACGATGTGGTGTCATTAGTAAGTTCATTTTAAAGAACAACTACCACAAACGTAGAAATAGTTTGTTGACCTGGATGACAAACGAACCAACAGACAGTAAAAAGCTAAATGTAGAGCCGTGTTTCCGCATCTAAAAAATACAAAACCGTGTTGGTAACTTCATCCAGACTTAACAGGCAATCTCGGTCGCATATTTGCACGCTGGGTAATTACTTACTGACGTCACGATGTTCTTACAATCAGTTAACAAGAATGATTACATACCTTCAAGCCTTCAGTTCTAAATGGTCGGACGCCATTACACTGATGCCCCAGATTTGCTATTGTGTTCACTAATATAAAACAGTCTGGGAATTTTTAATTAAGTTAACTCTACTGTTGCTATTTATCTCCACGTTTCACGTAATATAGTTTTGATGATAGCATGATACGCGCCTGGATGTTTTGAAGTCTATGAGGGTCCCATTGCGTCTATTATTTTTTTTTTTAATTTTACTTTTGTGTATCATAGCACTTAGGCCAAACAAACTGAATCAATTTCAGAGGAAGGGCGATTTTTTATTTATTATTTTAGTGTAGTATATTTGTACACAATGCACGTGGTCCACATATTTTTACACCATCTTTAACCTTTGGATCACTGACTTATTTTGACCGATTTTTTTTTTCATAATTACCAAAAATATGCAATTTAAATAGACCTACAGAATCTATACTGTATATTATCTTGAACCATAGAGAAAATAAATTCTTGAATTAACTGGTAAGTTATATATAGGCCTATGTGTCATTATTTTTTTTTTGCCTTATTACCAATGACTGAAAGGGAATCCCAATAAAGTGACGATCATTCATAACAGTAAGCCATTTCATCGTTTCAACTGCGCATGTGCATGATTAAGGTCAAGTCATAAAACGACGCGCGGCAATTATATTCCTTTAAATAAGCCGCGCGTCGTTTCATGACTTGATCTTAATCATGCACATGCGAAGTTGAAACCGTGAAATGACTTATTAATTGAAAAAAATATATATATTATTAGGCCTAACATTCTTATATCAAAGTAAACAGTAGACAAATGGATATAAATTAGACATTTTTACCAAGGAATTGATAAGAGTCTGCCAGGTTTGAAGGTTGTTTTTATGAATTTTTAATATCCGGTACAAATTAAGGATAAACATTTTTAATAATTTAATTTAATTTTATGTTGGGCAACCAATAATGTATCATTTTTAATTTTCAAGTGTTTATTTTTTCGTTTTGGAGAATGATTTTCACTTTTTTGAGCAATGGAATATCAACAAAATCCACTAGTTTTAAACAATACAATTCTAAACCTATAATTTTTGTAACAATGGAGACAATAGCACGATGAATTTTGCAACAAACGCCCAATAATTGCTGTATACTATGCAAACGAAATCTATAGCTTGAATTTTGATACAATATTAGTATTATATAGAATATTTAGTTATATTGTTAATGAAAATATTACTGGTAGGTTATCGTGTCTTGATTCGTGTTATATATTATACATAATAAGAACCGTATTGATTATGGACTCCATTGTACACTGTGTTAGTATTTTTATAAGTTACAATTGCATTTAATAAATAATATATTGAATAATATACTATAGGAAACTTGGTTGTATACAACCATTAATATTTCGACTTTTGGCTAAAATAGGCCTATATTAAATCATCCAGAAATATTTTTTAAAAAAACATAGTTATCCAAAAAATTAGAAATGTATTTATTCAGAAATTAGCTTAGGGATTTATGCTGGTAAAGTTACAGAAAATACAGTTAAAGGAGCCTAATTAGAAACGAAAAAAATCCCGACCGGCCTATACCCATGTTTTCAGGATGCTAAGCTTGGGAAACACAATATTTTATTAGGCCTAATGTAACTAATGTATGTAAATATGCGTTTTTGCGTCAGGGAGAATACTAGATATAATTTGTACTGCCCAAGTCTAACGTGTGAATGTACCGAGTGACTCGCGAAAAATTCGCAAGTTGTTCCCATCGGGGGCTAGAACCCTCAATCTCCATAACTAGCCTGAAGTCCGTACCACTAGACCACCAAGCTTGCTTTAGTGTCTAGCGATAAAATTCGTGCCAATTAAGCAGCACAAGCTCGGTGGTCTAGTGGTACGGATAGGCTAGCTACCCGGATATTGTGGGTTCGATTTCAAATCAATAACAACTTGCGATTTTTTTTCGCGAGTATTCTCAACTGTACTTAGTATTCGATACATACGTCAGAGATTGGACAAAACAAATTATATCTATTCTATCTAATGTAGTTGTACGGTTATTACAAAATATAGGCTAGATACTATATGAATTGTCTTGCTGTCTTATTATAATATCATGGCTTAAAATATCCGCGTTGCTTTATATTATTATAATTATTGATAGAAAAGTCTCAATGGCACCCCGTACTACCGCCAGTTCCAATTGCAATATTGCAGTATTCATTTTGATCTTAGTCTGCAAAAGTGTTACTAAAAACCCCGTCCCAAAAAGAAGCCCTCCAATGGGTCTTAAAAGGCGGACTTCTTGTTGAGGGTTTACGGACGCGCTCAATTCTGATGATTGACTAATTAATTTCGAAGTATCGATACGACACGATGGTGTGTATCTCATTTCTTGTAGTATGGAGTATACTTTCAGTACTCACCCAGTTTTTGCAAAAGTCGACCAGAGATTCATCATCTTCTTACTAAGTCCCTTTTCTTCTTCGGTAAAATTATGCCCTTCCAGCAATGGCTGACCGAAAACAAATGCGATCTCCTCACCATGGATGGCTCCCATCCATTCGTGCCAAGGGCTGTATTTAGGCCTTGTCGTGAAGTAGTAGGAATGCACTTTATTGTTATCTTTGGCCGCATAGTCAAGACCAAAGCTATATACCGGACATTTTATCATGTAATCCCCCATCCACTCATCCGTGGCGTCTCTGAACATCTCCCGACTGTTAGCTTCTATCCAATTAGTGTACTGGAATGCAATGGCGTCTACTTCAAAAGAATTCGCTTTAGGGAGTTCATCTTTTATAAGTTCTCTAAACTGAGTTTTATTGACTCCATCAGGTGTGTCTCTTTTAAAATAATCTGATAGATAATAAACCATATAATAAGATGCTTCATTTTTGTTAGTTCCAATCATAATTGATGTTGATTTTTCCATACCTCTTTTTAGAAGTGTTGCAGGGAGATCTCTTAGAAAGCTTCCATCTACAACGGGTCCAAATGGAAACACATACACGCCGTATTTCACCCATTCATTGTTAACAATTATACTCGCATCAATACCTCGCAGACATCTGACTATTTCCGATGCATTATTAATATTTTTATTTTCATCATGAGAACAATTTACTTTTTTAGCTAGCATCATTCCTCTTTCATAAGCTTCGTCCTTGGACAGAACTGCCCATGGAGTTGATGGCGATCCACTTTGCATTATGGCCCGTTTAAAATACAAACTACTCTCATTGGACAATAGGTGAAGACCCACACTAACCGCACCTGCACTCTCTCCAAATATTGTTATCTTAGATTTATCACCTCCAAAACCTCTTATGTTGGAATAAATCCACTCCAACGCAAGCTTCTGATCTAAGAGACCATTGTTGCCAGGAACGGTATCGTTCAGGGCTAAGAATCCAAGCGCCCCAAGCCGGTAGTTCATAGACACAACCACAACGTCTTCGGTTGCGGCAAGGACAGCGCCATCATAAACATCAATAGCGGTAGCTCCAGTGACAAATCCTCCACCGTATATCCACACCATGACTGTCTTTAATCCTTTTTCTCTATTTTTTTCTGGAACCCATATATTTAATGTCAGACAATCCTCGCTTAAGTTTGTTTTTGGATTCCACATTTCAGCTCCAATGAAGCCCTGATAGGTCGTATCTAGCAGCTGGAAGCAGCTAAAACCGAAAGCAGTGGCGTTTATCAAATCTCCTCTGTCAACACGCTTTTTTGGCGGCATGAACCTATTCTTACCAATCGGAGGCTCTGCGTATGGAATGCCTAGGTACGTATAAACACTTTTCCCTAGAACATTTTTATCAAACCCTCGCACGGTACCGCTTTCTGTTTTCACTTCTAGTTTTCGGTTAAACGCCATGTTGGTTGTCATACACATAAACATGACAACCAACATTGACAGCTGGATTTTCAGATACATGATGCTTTCGGCTGTTGGTGAGGTCTGTGAAAATAAACAATAAATTAATGTAGACTAAAAATGTATATAATCTGTAACACAACGAAGTGGAACAAACTCTTGTGCGCGTGTGCAGAATGGAGTGTAAAATGCCGCATAACGCATGCGTGCAGTAATTAACACACGCGTCCATGTCTCTACGTGCGCATTTCTGTACGCGCGCGTAACATTTGCTTCTCTTCCAGGTGCCACTGACTTTAATAGTGATAACTTGAGTCAGCTGGCCCATCTGTACAATATTGCGTCTAGGCACCGAGGCTTAAACTTGACATTAAGTGTAAAGGCATTTGAGACACTGTCAGCTGTTGCCTGAAGAAAATTCAGCTACGAAAACATCTCATTGAATTTACTGCTCAATTTCGAACTCTCTTGGAGAAGTTTCAAATTCAAATTTATTTTGTTCTTGTGGGAACTCACTCTAAGCACAGGTTACTAATATATGCACTGATATAAAATAAATTAACAGATATAGAATATCATTAAAGTTCAACACCGAAAAGTCAGTCGGCCACTCACTACGTCGTACGACGGTTGCACGACTAAACCGTCGCTCCCTGTGTGTATGTGGTTGCCAGACGCGATGATAGTCTTCTACTCGTCGGCTTACGGGGTTTTTTTTTAGTGATTCAACAGATAAATCACTAGAAAAAAAAAACAGTCAGCCGACGAGTAGAAGGCTCATCGCGTTTGGAAACTATACACACACACAGACACATACACAGAGGAAGCGACGGTTTAGTCGTGCGACCATCGTACAACCGTTGCGCACGACGCCATGATTGCCCGGTTTTATGGACAATTGAATGAAGGAGATATAAGAACCTGTTACCGCTGCATTGAGTGTACTAAATCTGTAAAAAATGGTGGGGGTGTTTAAAATGGGACTTGAACCTGTGGTTTAATTTCATTGCCGGTTACAAGTCAACCATTTTGCCCACTCGGCTAACTTACGATTTATAACAAGCGGAGTTTAAAATATATTTTATAGATTAATGCAATGGGCATATAGAATGCCTTCATTCGTCAGTTTATTTGCTTTGAATTCGTTATTTCCTTATAAACTTAAAATTTTTAAATAAATTTTAAAAATAAAATTAAGAACGTTTACATAATTTTAGATCTTTGGCCCTCTGTCGGTCAAAATTCTCGTAAGCGGACACTTCCCCCGGACCCGAGTGTTCGCTTACGGGAGGTTCAACTGTATGTCTATACTAATAAGTCACTTCCAATTTGATGTGTACAGTTTCACATATTAAACAATGTCGTATTCATATAGGCCTAATAGGGTAGGCCTATGTCGTTTTTTCTGTCTGTTTGTTTAGTCGTTTTTGAGATTTCACGTAATCACATTAATTAGATCTTTATCGGATAGAGGGAACATTATTTGCAAACAGCTTAAATATGACTTGCTGTGTGATACTGTAATTTTGAAATATGTCTAGCTCTTATATATGTCAATCTTAAAGTCTAGATTTACAATTGTCATAATTAGTAATGAATTACATATACATATGGTCATATTTTATCGTAATAAATTGCCGCTTGTGGGTCTACTTTGTTAGAACGTAGACATAGTAATTTGTCTAACAATAATTTTTTATTCGACCGCAACCAAATCGTATTGCAATGCGCACATATTCATAACCGAGAGCTGGTTTAAGATTATTCAGCGCTTTTGTCGGTATCAAAAGCCTTATTAGCCCATACAAACACATTACAACGTCGATAGTGAAATATACAACAACTGCGAGAGCAGCTAGTAACAAAAAAATCAATTACGTAAATTGAGTTACTTTCTACTACTACCCTGGATATGCGATAATGTAACACGAACCGATCTAATTTTTAGATTTTGACAGAAACCGGCAAATGGGTGAAAAATGTAAGAAAATTTATTCGAAAAATTGCAAGAATTGTTCAAATGATGTTCAAATATTGTTGAAATACAAAGGCCTTATTCTATTGCCAATAACTTAGTTCACCTCAAACTATTGTCGAATCAAACATCTGGATCATTCATCCGGATAAACTGTATTTATAATTTAACACGCATTGTCAATCATAATATGACCAAGTAGGTTGTATATCGTCATAGGTTTTTTTCAATAGTCCATTCACTTTTATTATTTTTTTTTTTTTGAATAGTTTGAATAGACGTATTTCATTACTACAAGTCACTCTGTTCTACAGTTTCCGTCATGAACGTGATGAATTATCTCACTTAAGTGATCAATATAGAGTAACATTCACCCCTAACGAATGATATTTCTTTCATTTACATTTAAAGCCCGTTATAACGATCAACGATAAATGGATAAAAAGAATTCTTCCATTTTTTACAAGATATTAGTGAGGTTTCGCACATTTACAAAATACGAAAACGAAAACGGAAACGTCACACTTGCATTTTTTAAAGTTGCTGAATGTATTAAAAATATATCAAATTTTCCACCTACGAAACGTTGATGATCGTCCTAAAATATTCATCAAATGTCACAGATTGTCAATGTGTTCTATTCAAACGTTACACAATTTTTTGACGTATCCGTTTTCGTTTTCATTTCGTAAATTTGCGAAACCTCGCTATTGGAGAAAGTTTCACGATTAAATCACAAGTTAACATGTATATCTTGCAAAATGTTTTCAAAAGGCATAATTACTAAAAACGTTAAAATCGTCAGCGATTTTACCGTTTTATTAATTATGACGTCATTCAGTTTGTTAAAACAATGTCTTTATCATATAGACAATGAAGATTTAGTTCTAATTATAGTAAAAATACTTCTGCAATTTCTTTTAATTTATGTAGGAATAACATCCTTTTATCTATTTATCGCTGATCTTTACGTTATAGTGTAAACGGACCGTAATACTATAGAGTATAGAGAGATGAGAATTGATAGCGCATGCCTGATTCGCCCATAGTCAGATATTAACCAGCTCTTATTTTTCTTAATATTCGTATATTTGTATATCAACTGGCTCTATTTTCTTGAGTGGATTTAGTTATTAGTCGAGAAAAGGTCAATATTTCCTTGATATAGCCTTAATTGAGCGTTTACATATCAGTAATTAAGAGATTGAGCCATTTGATTCGAAGGTCTGATTCGCCCATAGTCAGATATTAACCTAGCTCTTAGTTTTCTTAATGCACGTATATTTATTTATATACGTATATCAACTGTCTTTATTTTTTGAGTGGATTTAGTTATTAGTTAAGAAAAGGCCAGTATTTCCTTGATCTAGCCTTAATTGTGCGTTCACATATCGGTAATTATGGAGAGATTGAGCTAATAATCCGAAGCTCTGATCCGGCCATAATCCGATATAAACCTAGCTATGTTTCTTAATGTACGTATATTTCTATTGTCAAGTGGCTTTATTTTCTGAAGTGGATTTAATTGTTAGTCGAGAAAATGACAGTATTTCCTTGGTCTAGTCTTAATTTAGCGTTCACACATCGAGAATTATGGCGAGATGAAGCCATTAGTCCCGATGTATAATCCAGTCATATTGGATATGTACCTAGCTATTCTTTTCGTAATGTATATTATTTGTACAGGCTACAAGCTAAAGATGTTTGCTTTCACGTATTCGGACAATAAGCTAAAATTTGAACTTAATTTTCCACATTACTAATCAATATCATTTACCAATAATCTTTATTTCTGTGTACAATAAATAAATTATGCATATCATTTTATGGAAATGGTTAATGGTTTTAATATGTGCAGTACAATACACAACAGAAATAAAATAGGCCTATACAATTTTGGGAAAAAAAACCTGTAAAGTAAGAGAAAAAGGGGAAAGGAGGGGGGTTTCTTAATTAGCACCCAAACCGCAGAGTGATACTGTCACTCTGACCAAAAATAAGAATTACACAAAAAACATTCGAAAGGTCCACTAATCAACTTCAAGTAAGAAAGTATACATACTCCAAGCAATGAGATACACGCCATCGTGACAAGATTCAATATTTCGACATAAATTATGTCATCATCAGGAATGAGATTCCTGATGATGACATAATTTATGTCGAAATATTGTCCTGATGATGACATAATTTATGTATTGAATCTTGTCACGATGGCGTGTATGTCATTGTCTGTAGTATGCATTATACTTTCTTACAAAAAAAACATTCAACACCATGGTCAAAACGTAAACTTAATTATTTGAGACCCAAAACACAAAAAACGTCAATTATTATATTAAAGATATGATATCATTAAATATGCTTGTACGACACTTTTGTAATTATGCCAAATTATGAAGTTCAAAATTTAGATTAACGTAAACAATTCTTCAATAATAACCACAGTAAGGATGTATTTCATATTTTACAAACCTAAATTCAATCGTATTAATTTCTGAATTGTAGCTAAAAGTTACTCGTTCCTTATACCATGGACGAATTAAATAATAATATGCTAACAGCAACATACTTTGTTACTTAAAAATGATTATATAACTGATTAAAAACATCATTTTTAAAATTTATACTAGCTTAATTCAGTCAAAATTGAGGGTTACTGCTTATGCTAGGCACGGGTCCAAGTGCATCTGTGGCCATCCGTAGAGAAAAAGTTTACCGGGCCCTAGACGGACTCTGTTAAACCATCACTCGCACCTGGACTTGTCCAACTTGGCACCGATCCCCCTTTCTAGTTCCGCTGAACTAAAAGCTAAGTCGGACCTGTAAAAGCAGTTTTTTTTTCTTTTCTGGTGTTTTTAGTTATGTCCAATCATCTCACTATTTTTCCTTCTGTCGGTCTGTTGGTTGGTCAATTCCATTACTTTTAATATGCAATTCTTCCAGTTGTAGCAGTCCAGTTTGTTAGTTGGTTGGTCTGTATGTACCTTTTGCGGTCGAGTTTCATTGTTTAAAATTATATTTTTCATGTTTTAATACTAATCGAAATGGTTTGAAATTTAGGAAGCAGTTTGTGTGTTTTGGTAATTCCTATGGTTAGTTGGTTTGTCTGTCTGTCCTTTTTGCGATCGGTTTCCATTAGGTTTAATATTTGATGTCTTCAACTTCTAAATAGTCCAATTGGTTGGAATTTTAGAATGTAGTTTCAGGGTCGGATCCAGAATTGCGATTTAGGGCTTGCATCCCGATTTTGGTTTTGACAAGCAAAAACAAGAAAAAAAAACTGCTTTTACAAGTACGAATTAGCCTTTAAGGGTTCCTCTGTTTTATAGCCGCTGTGCATCTATTTTTATTAGTCCATCTCATTGAAAACCACCAAAAAATTCGGTCGGGTCAATTATAGGATGGGGAGCTTAAGCCTGTTAAGCCCCTCCCCCCTTAAATCCGCCACTGGTTTCTTAGTAATGTCTGTTGATATCCAGTCGGTTAGTTGGTGGTTCTTCTGTCTGTCGCTTTTTTATGGAAAGGATTCATCATACAGTATTATAGTCGTTGGCCATTTTTTTTATAAAAAACTGCAGTAAAAGTGGCCTAAATGTTTGAGTACTATAGTAAATGAAGAGAGGCATCTGAAACGAAGAACTAATGTCGGTGGACAGGCAGCTGTAGTCAACATGTAGTGTACAAAATGTCGGTGGATGTGCTCCTCGCGTATTGGATTGTTCAGTCATGGGAGAAGATGCAAACAATTGTAGCCCGATGTAGGAAAATATAATAATCAGTGTGGACTTATTAGAAATTTAAATTATACAGTATTTGTACTTTGGTGGCTATCTAATTGTCAAATCCATAGTCATAAGTGACTGAAGGTTGCCAGATTGATAGTACTAAAATTACCCCATAAAAGGTCATTCTCTCTGACATTATGGATACAATAAGTGCTTTTCTCAATTAAACCAAAACGCGTTGGTGCTTTGGGAACAAACTCTGTTATAAAACAATAATACACTGTCCTAATTAGGCATAACAGCAATAAATATGTATTTTGACGAAAAATCACTCTCCTAGACCTACCTTAATTCGATTAAAATTACTCCGTGAAGGGTCACTCACTTTCGTTGTGATTGACTAACGTACATTATACACGAACAACAAACTACAATGTCCTAGATAACAGAAGTCCAAATATATTTAATTTGTAAGCCTACTTAAATTAAAATTACACCGGGAAGGGTCAATCACTCTTGTACCACTAAAACACGTTTGGTACTTAGATAAATCTTGCGTTAAAATAACAAAGTAAGCTATCATAAGAACAATAAAATTATTACAGTGTAATTTCTAATAGCCTACCTTAAATCAATCAATGTTACCCCGTGAAGGGGCACTCACTCCCTGACACCAAAACACTTTCGTTGCGTTAAGGAATGGATTCTGTTGTGGTTCTGCTATGAGCAAAATACCGTACATCCTGATCTGGATTAGACTGTGATAATTATCGACAGCGCCACCCTGTCATCTCAGCTATACTAATTATAGGCCATATCAGGTTGATAATTTGTTTCTTGGAAGGGTTGTATGACGGTGGATGGGTTTACACATCTGTTTTTATGAATTAAGGGGATGTGATGCTGTATGACGGTGGATAGGTAGCACAACTGTTTTTATGAATTAAGAGGGGAAGAGTTGCTGTCTAAATACACAAAATCATTACACGACATATCTGCTCCATTTGTTTTTACTGACTGGGAAATAATTTAATGCGATTGTCTCATTACCAAAATGAACGACCCGGTTATTAAGCCCGTTTTCCTGTCGATCGTTAAGTTGCGGCGAGTTGCGTTGAGTTGGAAATCGTTGAAGTTGAGATAGGTTCAACTTCAACGATTTTCAACGCAACTCAACACAACTCAACGATCGACAGGAAAACAGGCTTTATTAGTAATCACATGGAGAAAATAGAAATTATAGTAGTGAAGTTACGCAAATTTACGAAATACGAAAACAAAAACGGACACGTCACACTTCAATTTTTGAAAGTTGCTAAATGTGTTAAATATATCAAATGTTCCACCTACAATTCGGTGATGATCGTCCTAAAATATTCACCAACTGTGACAGATATTCAAGGTGTTCTATCTAAACGTTACTAGAATTTATGACGTTTACGTTTTCGTATTTCGTAACTTTGCGAAACCTCACTAATGATGATGACGACGAAGATGACTACGATGTTGACGACCATGATGATGAAAATATGACATAATGATAATGACGGTTGATAACGCGCACATCGCCACCGAGCAGGGGGATCAGGCAAGTTAGAATGAGGAACCCGATGCCAAATACCTGTTGGTAATAGGCGTGCATCCATTACCCGCCTACGACCCGGGTATTTTTTTATCTACAGATGTTGCTAGTGCACTTTTAAACATCTTCTGTTTGTGAAGTTATAATAACTCATCGATTATTAGCTATATGCTGTGTTGTAATTACCTACAGTTAGCGCATTATCAGTTCGGCCTATTTAGACCGTTTTTAAGTCCCATTACTTCCAATTATATCTTTTTTAATTTCTTTTGGTGGATTTTGGAAGCAATGCCCCTTTAACATTATTTATCTGTATCTTCCGATTAGAGGAGCTCTAGAACAACCCATCTGATTAAGTAACTAAGAACGTAGAAATTTTTTTTGTGATGGTCGGAAACGTAAGAGGGCGTTTGATTTTTTATAGTCATGAAGAAACCCGCGCATTAATCTAATTGCAGGTTAAATGTCAAAGGCTACCGTAACTATCCGTCGACAAAAGAACTGAGTTTTACAAGGAAAAAACGAATTCAAACAAATTTTAAAACAAAAGCAATGCATGAGGGCACTGTTTGATTAGTTCAATTCAGTATTTACAAAACGTTTATTTTATCAAAAATGCAACACAATACAAGATGAGGAGGATCAATAGAAGTAAACTTTGCCTCAGTGGCTCTCAGTATAAATAAAAATAACAGTGAAAAGACTAAGGAAATTGTAATGCACATTTAATCGTAAATGAGCGGTTTTTATAAAATTTACAAGAATGGTATGAGGAAATTAGACTCTTTCGGTCCATTCATTTGTCAGAATAAGTATAATTTCATTTATTTTACATTTATCATTATAATTAAAAATTCAAATTTAATTTATTAATGTATAAGAATATAAGAATGTTAGAAGAATAACTGCCCAAAACAAAATACGGTATATTTATTAATGAATTAGTATAAAAAATGCGATTGAATAATAGGCCTAACTATCCATTAATTTACAACGAAAACGGTACTGATATCAATAAATCATTCGTGGTGTTTGTCATCAATATAAATTTAACGAACATATTACTAGCAATTTGTAGGCTTATTAGTCAGTGAGATATTATAACTATTTATCATGATAACTACCGCCACTTCATCTGACGTGTCATCTACTATAGTGTATTAATTTACCGCCCAAATTAATCGTATGATATTCGTGACATACTTTTTCTCGCTTTTCTTGATTTATTTTGCTTTGCCGAAGCTGTGATTCGGTAGATGAGGTAAAGCATGATAGCAACAGGACGCAGTATTCATGTAGTAGTAGCAGGCCCGTGCCAGGGGGGGGGGGTTCCTAGGGGTTCGTACGAACTCCCCTTTTTGAGCGAACCCCCCTTTGAAAAACGACCCCCCACTAATATTGAACCCTTTTTCCATACTGTAGTTGGTACTACTGCACTCACACAAAAGGCCGCCTATTCTAAAATCATCGTCCATATCAGTTATATTACAACTAATCTGCCAAATACATAGGGCCTACTATTAACTATTAGAGTGCAGATAGACTCCGTCTCCCCAGCCCCACCAGGGGCAGTGGCGTATCCAGGGAGGTGCTCGGGGTGATCGAGGTTCCCCCTCCCGCAGGGGTAGTAAAAACATTTTGAAAATCGATAATATATAGTTTTTAATTAGCAGATGCCAGAATTTCACCGTATAAT
>JAOTQE010138095.1:0-11793 GCA_025631205.1 Nesometra sesokonis
ATTATTACATTTGTGGGTAAAGTGTTATTACACTTGTGGGCGTTATTACATTTGTGGGCGTTATTACATTTGTGGGCATTATTACATTTGTGGGTGTAACAAGTTCTCGCCAGCAATACTTTCGCCAGCATTGCCAAAGTATGCAAGTGCAATGAGTATCATAACTGCTGAAAGAAACAAGAGGAATAGCCCACAAATTTATCATGGGCTCAATGAAATATGAGATTCTAAATGAATTTAACAATTTTTTAGTGCCGGCGAGAACAAGGC
Source organism: Nesometra sesokonis (assembly GCA_025631205.1). Taxonomy (NCBI): domain Eukaryota; kingdom Metazoa; phylum Echinodermata; class Crinoidea; order Comatulida; family Antedonidae; genus Nesometra; species Nesometra sesokonis. Next base: position 271 of record JAOTQE010138095.1, read on the forward strand.
CACAGTGGTTAAGTTTATTCGCAGTATGTTGATAGACAGTGTCAACCTTTCAACGTATTGAGAATGCATCATTGTCAAAAGAGATTATGTTAGTTCCAGATAAAAATGGTCATGCATGAAGATCATGCATTCAAGAGTAAAAATGAAGGTATATGGTACCATCCGTTCTCATTCTAACGAAAGATGACGCTGTTATTGGAATTTCAAATTTCAACGAGAATGGGGACAGTGATACAAACACTAGTAAATATCGAAAACTATTAATATTGAGTATAATCTTGGTGAATTAGATTTTCTTTTTGTACCTATCGCTGTTTTTTGGTAAAATGTTAACGAAAATGTTAACGAAGCAATATGCAATATTCAAGTTAACAAAAAAAGAGCAGAATGTAAAAAATATATATAATGTTACAATAACTATGTTATCAAACACTGCAGCTTCATGTACTCAGAGCGTACTTATTTAATAGCTAGATGATTACCGTCACCAGGATTCAACAATGGAAGCGGGGACGCTTATGAATATAGTCAGAATGAAGAAATAGAGCCAACGTGATAGAGACATTGATGCCCGAGGATGTGGAGGAACTGTTTATTGACAATGAGTGCGAGGAATTTTCAAAATGCAGTGATCTGAGGGAGTCCGAAATGTATCAGCATTACAAGTAATTCGTCATACACGAAATCATTACAAAGGCAATTTGACGTTTACTATTAGGCTGTAAAAATAATGTTCTTAAATTTTGGGATGATATTAAACATAAATATTAACATATGTTAACTTATATGAACACGTATGCTTTGGTAATGCTTAAATAAATTATAAATAATGTACATTTTGTGTTTGATTTTGGCAGCAAATTTGAAAATCACACTCATTTGTACCTATTTATACAAAATCTGTCACACATAAAGCTTCTTTGTAAATAAATATAATCAAAACCAATGTAAACATTGAACACATGCCAATTTAACCCATATATACCCTTTACCGAATTTTGACCGCAACTTTCATAAGCGCCCTCTTTGTAAGTTTTGTTATACGAAGGTCGATATTTTATGAATAACTCTAATCAAACCCAATTCAAAAAACAATGATCAAACATGCTTCATATGTACTTAAATAACCAATATACACATCATTTAATATGGGATTTTGGCGGTCATTTTGTAATAGAAAAGTTTTCAGGATACAGCCTGTACCTCAGATATTCGTGTTCCCCATAAAAAATTACTGGCGTGTCTAGAAAAATCACATGAGAATTTCTCCTTCTCCATGTGGCACCTTCCTCCTGTCTATAACCACCGAACGCGCCGTGTTCTGAATAGTAGTAAAGAAGACATAATAGCGAGGTTTCGCAACTTTACGAAATACGAATACGAAAACGGATACGTGATACATTCTTGAAACATTTGAATAGAACACCTTAAATATCTGTCACAGTTGGTCAGTATTTTATGACGATTATCAACAATTCATGGGTAGAAAATTTGATATATTTTTTAACACATTTAGGAAATTTCAAAAATTGAGGTGTGACATATCCGTTTTCGTTTTCGTATTTCGTAAGTTTGCGAAACCTCACTATTACGCCAATATACAAACGAAAGTTTAACGAGCAGATCAGTAAACGGTCGCCTTGTTTTAATAATTAGGGCCTACTTTATTAAAAACAAATATTTTACCTGAAATTGTATCGGCTGTTGTCGGTGGTTTCATTATATCTTGGTAAGCATTACACAGGTCAGTAGTACAGCAATAGGTACAAAGTGACGGTGGATTATCAGGGCGGCATAGGCTGGGGTTAAGATTGAACTCATTCCAACATGAGTCGCCGCTACAGTATTTTGTTATTCGGTAATTTCCATTTTCATCTCGTATATTGTTTTGGCATAGCTGAAAACAAATTAATATTTGAAATTAAGCTGAATAATTAATATGGAAAATTAAGCTTAATTTGGCGTACGTCTAATTTATGCCTAGTATTGGGCTATAACACCAATACACAAACTGTTTATTATTTTTCTTATAATTAATGTATATAACATAATAAGCATGTAGTGAACTCTATAAAAGAACCGATGACTTATAAATGTTATCAGTATATTTCTTGTAAAATATTTCTGTTCTTAATTTTAAAACTTCTGTCTTCCAATATTCATCTTCCTACGTAGCAGGATTTCTTACCTCAGACCTACATCCTCTCTCTGTTTAAATCAGATCTATAATTTATACTTATATAAAAATCATGAATTTACCATATCGCAATTTCTGGTAGGTCCTTGTGAGTTACATTCATCGTTGGTGGAAGCATTGTCGCAGATATAGCACTTGACACCTGATTGTAAGTAAGAATTGATAAACCATCATAAGCGTTTTAAAAGGTTTAGTTCTCTTTTTATCTATCCTTAATTACTCAATTTTAATACATTCTCAACTCCGAATTTTAAGTTAATCTAATAAATTTACAATACCGCTTTTTACACAATGCTCCTTCATACTCTTTTTTGTACATTCATTATAGTGTTTTATTGCCGCAATTGATTTTAATAGTGTTTTAAGTAACTTTTTAATCAGAAGTGCCCACTTCTGGTTAAAATTAATTATAAAAAGTATCTCGTTTGAGATCCCGCCTGGCTGATTTATCTACAATGAGAAGTGTTTAGAATTGATCTCTGTTTACATGCGTACAAAGAGGACTAGTGTCGTCACGTGGCACGGTGTTGATTGTGAAAAGAGTTGCATTCTAATCGAACTTGAACTCGTATACCACGTAGTCCCAATGGCTAAGTGGTACAGGTGTCTGCATATCAAGCAGATGGTCCCGGGTTCGAGTCCCGGTTGGGGAGACTTTTTGGAGCTTGGAGATTTTTATTTTACTCCTGATGGTATGGTAATCTTTCACATTAATTTACTAATTACCACAACAAATGTTGATGATATTCTTCTACAAACGTACATGACCAAATTTTGAATCATTTTTTGTGTGTTTTTCTTTGAGAAGCTCATTTACAGATTATGCCCTTTCTTAGAGGAGAGTATCGTATAAAGTACTAATAAAAAGACATTAAAGCAGTCATGTTACCTATTAAATCAAAAACAAATTCGTTATTGCATTAAGAGGGCATAGTATTTTTTTTTTGAGTGTTGAATAATAATTGAATTAATGCCTAATTTTTGGGGATATGAGAAATATTGTACTCGTTGTGACAAAATATTGAAATCGTTTTCATCACGTCCAAAGTATTTTGCATAGCTCATACAACTTTTGTTTCTTCGATATGTTTTTAAAGGTTCAATATTACAGTGGTATTAAAACGCACGCAGTTCATTAATTTATTAGCCATTACTTCACTTCGAGAGAATTGTTTTTGTGCTGTAAATGGCGAACGCACGACAAGAGCTATCTAGACCTATTCACCTGTTAACACTCGGCATTTCCCACAATTGTTTACCTAATGTTGTTGTTTACCTAATGTTGTTGTTTACCTAATGTTGTTGTTTACCTAATGTTGTTGTTTACCTAATGTTGTTGTTTACCTAATGTTGTTTATGAAGGATTATTAAGTAATAAAGAAACATAAAAGAGTTACTGTTAATATTTTCGAGAATATCTGCAAGAGAAGGACATGTATTTCAAATTAGAAGGCGTGGTGTACATAGGTCTATGCCTGTGGTCGCCGGCGGCAGGCCTAGGCTAGGCCAAACCTTGACAAATCGTTACTAACGAGTAAGCTATATTGAATAATAATTGTATAAATGATATCACAACTAATAATTTAAATAGTTAAACTTACCGTGAACTTTATGATGGTTTACATGTAGTAATATTGAAATTATTAACAACCAACTCATTTTACTTTAAATAATATGTTATCAAAATGAGTTTTGGGAATAGTAAGGCAGCTTCTGCTAAATACATCCTTGGACATCATGCTTGCTTATAATTCGTTTATTTTTGATTTGAATGTTTCCTAATTATTGATTGATGGCCATTAGCATCGTCAATTAAATCATATGAAATGAATTACAAAAACTCTAAATTAAATGAGAAAATCACAATTACAAACAACCATTATTGTGTGGTATACAAATTGTTATTCGATTGGAGTAATTACATCATCATAGAAAATTATATACAACCACGCTGTCAAAATAAAATATGGAAAATAGGTACAATAAAATTAGTATATAAATAATTTATTTCGTTATAGCGGACGAAAAAAATATAATCCGATATTTATATAACGCCATTTCGTTAAGATCAGAGCGCTTGGGTTGAACATTTTATCTAGACTCTGAAACAGAAATGCACTAACTACCCATAACGAAAAAGAAAACAACAACAAGGATTCATACACCACCGCACCGTTCCCCTACAATTCGAGGCACAAGGCCCGTCTGGACCGTTAGTTAGTGCCCTACTTTTACCTAGTCTATCGGAAATAAATAAGTTTTATCAGTTTTTAAATGCCGATATGGATTGATCTTATCGGATACTGTAGCATAAAGATTTTTTTTCCATTTAATTATTTCTTACTGCTTTTAGTGTGGTCCTTCTGTAATTTTAGGATATGTAGTTGCAACATTTTGATTGTCATTTCGTGTAATAAACATACACAGAAATGCAACTAATTTTGATTCCATTTTTGTTTATCAGCCGTTTGGCGACCGTCGTCGATTCCAAATATGACCACAAATATAAATACATTTTTTAAATATTTGTGATTGCCATAGTTCACTCTCTTCATCAGCTTCTGCAAATTTAAACAATCATACGTCATCATATCCTAAGTATAGAGACCAAATTTCAATTCCATCCTCTGGAGTTTCTATTCAAGGAACAAAAATCAACATAGTCAAAAACGAATTTTCGGACATTTTTGTTTTATTTGTTGCGAGAATCTCAAATTTCATCCGGGAAGCAAATTTTCTTCTCCTAATTCGAAAATTTATCCTCTTTTCTTTCCTGTCGAACATTTTCAACCATTTTTAAAGTCGGTAATTGTTAGAACAATTTTACTTCCAGTTCTTTTTATATTTCTTACAGATTCCCGAGATATTGCAATCTGTTTGGACGATTTATGAGTGCCGTCATTTTATTCCACCGTGGAGATCTATGTTTCCACATACGAATGATGTTCTTCACTGCAACACTTTTTATTCGTCCACTGCGCGATTTTATTTTTATGGAGAACCTGTCCTCTCCAACTTTCTGATTATAATATTAACTCACTCTATTAACGGAACTTGTATTTTAGATTTTCCCCAGCAATACCGTTGTAATTAGTGACCAATGTTTTGTGATACTAACGATTATAAAAATTGTTTTTCCTAAATGACACGATTTTATTTTTGGTTGCTATCATAAATTTTAAAATAGCCTTCGCTTCAAATAGAGTTTATTCGTATTTCTGCACGTGAACAACATATAATCTTATAAATAAATACTTAGAAACATTTTATTATTTTATGTCTATAGATATATAAATGTGTCTACTTTTATGTGAGCGTTTCATTTGGTGGCCATCTTGGATTTCAGTATAGACTCCACTTTAAACATGGTTCGCTAATCTCAGCCTGGGAACACCGTAATGTTGTAATTGGTAGCTAAACTTTTATTTTTATCAACGTCGAAACTAAAACTCCATTTCGCATGATAGTCACTTTGAATTCTGAAATTTCCGCTGTTTTAAGCATGTGATTGACATTCCAATTCTGTATAATTGTATAATAATGGCAAAATTGTACTTTGTATACGAAATAGGTTCATTTGCCAATTTGGTTGATTTTACTGTAAACTTGGATTAAATACACATATGTTTCCTGAGTTATGAGTGACTTATGCTAGTATACAAAACGACAAAGAAAGATGGTTTCATTAATTGCTACCGTAGTCATCTTGAAACATTTGGTGTGTTGGTCAAAAGTGATACCATTAAGAATGTTGGGTTGAGTAATGTATTTTGAGTCATGATTTAAGAATCACTATTGTAGGATATGAATAAAAAATATTACATCTGATATGGTATTTTGTTACAATACATAACTCAAAAGGTAAAGAATTATGTGTGTTACCGAATTATATTTTTGTGGAAAGTTATCATTTGCCTAACTCCAATCGTTCTCGCCTTATTTGATCACATTCATGTTAATAAATAAACCCTAATGTTTGTGCTTCACCATACCAAACTTGAGAAGGGTTCGTTAGATTCTCAGTCAATATAGGTCTAGTAGACAATAAGGCAGAGTTTCCTTTTGTCATACTTGGTCTATGAAGATTTTCAGTCATCCAGGAATGTATACAGTAATAATAAATAATAATTCTAGTCTTCTGGACTTACTTTTTTAATTATGGGTATAATATCGTGTCCAATCCAGAACACATCATCAGGCCGACTCATCACTTGGCGGCATGTGTGCGTTGACCTGTGACGAAGGTCACAGGTCAACCATCTCATTGGTTCAGATACGTGGACGGTGGATGACACATGGGTCAAGTTACGGAAAGATGAGATGAGCCCTTTTTTCAAACATATCAACCAGGTCAATGAGTTTATAAAATTCAAACAAGAGCAGATAAATGGCGAGAAACTGCCCTTTTTGGACTGCCTAGTCTCTGTTCAATCGGATGGTACATTAGAGACGTCTGTATACCGGAAGGGCACTCACACAGACCAATATCTCTTGGTTGAGTCGCACCACCCACTGATACATAAATTAGAAGTGATACGAACCCTGTTTCACCGAGCTGAGACTGTCCCTTCGTCCGGGAGCGCAAAACAAAAGGAAAAATATCATCTTAGAAAAGCCTTTTCTGTATGCGGGCATCGTGACTGGTCCTTTATTAAGACACTTCAAACCGGAACTGCTTCGAGAAATTCTGCCCCTGGTGACTCCCGGACGGACAGTGACGTTAGACAAAGGAAAGGTAACACCATTCCTAATGTCTTGGGCATCTCGGAAAAAATATGCCGCATCTTCTTGAAACACCGCATTTCAGTTTCATTTAAACCGGCCAATACTCTGAGACAGTCACTGGTCCATCCAAAGGATCGTCAACCCAAGAATAAACAAAGTAACATCGTTTATGCTATTCAATGCCAGGACAAGGATTGCCAAGGGTTATACATAAGAGAAACAAAACAAACCATGGCCAAGCGGATGTACCAACATCGCCGCCCGAGCACAGGATGTGGTGACTCTGCAGTGTTCACGGATTTGGATAGCGCAAAACATTCGTTTAACAACAAGGATGCTGTAATCTTGGACAGGGAAAGCAGATGGTTTGAGAGGGGTGTCAAAGAGTCCATCTATGTGAAACGTGAGGCGCCCTCTCGTAACATGGGAGGAGGACTGCGACACAACCTGGCAAGCACCTATTGTTCTGCTATCAACAAGATCCCCCGGAAGTTCTCTGCCTGTGGTCTTCGACCTTCGTCACAGGTCAACGCACCCTTGTCGCCAAGTGATCAGTCGACGGCCTGATGATGTGTTCTGGATTGGACACGATAGCCATCATTAAAAAAGTAAGTCCAGAAGACGGATTATTATATTATACCTTTCGTCATACTGATTTACTGTATTTTGCTCTAACATGATGGTATTGGAATACAGAAAATAATTTATATCTGAGTATCCTATATGAAAGATGCTGCCATTGAGGGAATATGGCTTGTGATAGTTATCGATTAATTTTCGTTTTTTGTATAATGTAATAGTTTAAATAGTTAATGTATTGATGCTCGTGAAAAATGCTTCATCGACTCACGAAATGTTTCTAATTTGTGTATCCATTATTGATTTTACAACAACATAAACAAACAACAACAATATCGTCATCATCGTCGTCATCATCATCATCATCACCACAATCATCATCATCATCATTATCATCATCATCATAATCATCATCATCATCATCATCATCGTCATCATCATCATCACCATCAACAACAGCAACAAAAACAATTGCATCAATAAATACGTTTTTTAATGTCACTTGTGTGAACATTTAAAATTGGAGTAGGCCTACTTCGATGATAAAATAATTTATTCTTAAAAGATTGAAGTAAATAAATTGAAAATGAACAGACGTTACACTATATGCTTAGAATAATGAATGGATTGAGAGAAACAAAGAGGTCTAAGACAGCTACTGGACCAGTAAAGGTTAGACTTACAATACAGTAAAAAAGGACAGGTAATACACTGAAATAATTCGACCAAACATTGACATATTTTGTTGTGTCCTAATTCGTACGGTAGTATGATTATCCAAACATAATGCCTATTCCATATTGTTGAAGCTCCATTACACAAACACCATGAGAGCAAATAGCAAGCGCCAATGTGTGTTAGCAGATATTTTTCGTATCTTTTAACAAACTTTTCCAATGTAAAATTAGATTTTACGTTATAGCCATATGCGGCGGCGCTAACCCATCTGTCCACAATATACCGTACATGTACTTTACGAGCCATTTACGTGTAGATTGGGCTTAACCATTTATGGTCCTCACCAAAAAAGCTCCACAAGATTTACTGTTTAAACAAGTTTATTAAAGTTATCAACACGTAAAGTTTCACGAACTTGATCAAGATATTCCAGTGTAACACAACGAGAATAACACTTTCTGAAGGCTTTAAACCCAATGTTTAATCACGATCGCATGACCAACGGTGTCAAGATTTAAAATGAGACATGTCACCATTTTAAACCATTCAATCTCACAATACATGGTTTTTTTAATCTTTCCTCTGTTTTTATATAAATTACATTTTTGATCTTCCGTTATCCTCTGCAAACACATGGCAAGTTACTTTCTGGTTTTATATTTCACAGTTGATTTAAATGACATTTTCTGTCAGTAAAACACATTGACAAACATGACGAGTCTTTCATGCACTGTACTCCACATCTAACGACAGATTGCGTGTAGATAATCCTTATTAAATGATGTGATATACAAAACTGTGATATGTTGTATTCTCTTCGGACCAGTATTACAGTATTAGGCCTACGGAACATCATGGGACCTGTTGTAAAATAAAGAGCATTGAGTGATTCATAATGTATATGTGAATAAACAATTACAAGAGACAGAACACTATCCTACATTTACTTGAATAACGTTCATTTGAATAAGCTTCTTCTAACGAGAAATAAACTGCCCTCCTATTAGCTCACATGAGCAAAGCTCGAATTTATTTATTAAAACTTAACTAAAGGGTTTATTTTATTTTACATAAATTATTTTACTGCTTTTTGCAATTTATATATAGGTAAATAACAAGTAAATGTGGGTTTGTAGTACCAAACGACATTTTGAAAATAAAAGCTATGGTGGCTATGTGAATACCAAAGCATATAACCTCTTAAACACAACTATAGCATCATTCAAAAAAATACTCTACTATTCACATTAAATTTTACTAATAATTGTTTCTCGTTATAGGCCTATAATTACGAGATAATCTTCGGAAAAACAATTTTCCATTTTGGACGATATAGTTATATTATATTTAGTATCCAGTATCTTGTATCTCGTACTTCCTGAGTGTGTAGGCCTTGTAAAATAAGTTATTCCAAACTCAGTCAGACAACTTCAGAATTATTAGCATTCATTTCGTAATCAATTGATGTTGTGTTGATGTATCTTTCTTTTGTAATGGTGCTGTTGGGTAAAGATGTTTTAGTGTGTACCTCTGTACACACTAATTCATAATCAGATTGCAGTGTATTTCATTCTAGTTATGTTTGTATTTGTTTTCTTTATTGTCTTAAACCATTACTGTATATTTATTCACTCTTCAATGCCGCATCAAATGCCTTTCAGTATATACTTTAAAATTCATACAGCAATAATCATCTTTTTAGGAATGAAACACATGGCCAATGGGGAACACTTTGCTTGAGACATTGTGAATATTAAAATGTCCTAGTAGTGCACATGTCATACATTTTTAGAACTCTTTGTCCTCACCAGGGCTCAATTTGGCATATTAGTAGAGGCTTCCAAAAATGTTGAGGTTGTAACATGACATGGTTCCTCGTTGGACTAATTAATACGTCTCAAATCAAGGTACAAGTATTACCTGCGGTCTGTGTATGTATTGCATAATACGAGATTTTCTGCAACCCTGTAAGTTGTGGCGGCATTACTGCTTTGGCTGCTTCTGGCGGTGTTGTTTCGGTGATCGTGTGGTACATGGCTGTCTGCAGCGCCGTGGTTTCCTGAGGCAGCAGTATTTTGGTTGTGTCTGGAGGTGCTGTTTCACTGATAGTGTGGTACATGGCTGTCTGCTGGTCCATGGTTTCTCCTTTTAGCAGAGGTCTAAGTGGGTTTCTTACTGGTGGATCAGTAATCGTATGTTGTGTGTTTATCGGGAACTCCGTAGTTTCTTCTATTACAATAGTTGTAAGTGGTCTGATTGCTTGTTTATCTGTGATTTCGTTTTGCATAGTTGTCGGCAGCTCCAAGATTTCTGGTAGATAATTTGTAAGTGGTCTAGTTGTTTGTTGATTACTGATCTTGTGTTCCACGTTTGTCTTCAACTCCATTTTTCCCTCTGGTAGCATAATTCTAGGTGTGCTGTTTGTTTCTGGTTGATCAATTGTCTTGATTTGCGTGTTTGTCTGGAGTTCCGAGATTTCTTCTGATACAACATTTGTAATTAATTTGGTTATTTCTGGTTGATCAGTGTTCTCCTGTTGAGTGAATTTCTGAGACTGTCCGATGTCATCTGGTGTTTCGAACTGCATTGTTTCCAGTCCTACCACTGTATATGATATGGATATGTCTGTTTCGATATTTTCCAATTCCTGCGTTCTTGTTCGCAAACTCTCGGACAGTGCGTGCACGGGTGTTTGTCGTTGTGTTGTTGTCTGTGTTGGACTTATCATTACCCCATGTGCGTATTCTCCATCAACTAATCCTGCTCTCATTGAAATCGTTGCTGGAGCTTTGTTACAAAAGTTAGTGGAGCAACAATAAGTACACCGATGGATATTGTCTGATAAGAAGTAGCAGTCACTATTGTTTTCATCTTCATTACTGTGACAGGATGATTCAATTGAACACGATTTTTGAATAAATTCATTTCCATTATAAACAACGTTTCTGCATACCTGAATAAAGCAAAACATAGAAATTTAATTAAAAACAATACTGCACATGTATATAGATACGTGAATACATTAACTTGATGACCGATGACCATTATTTCATATATGAACATTATAACATAAAGCCACCAAATAATTACAAGATTGCCCTTTACCAAAACAATTTTTTTAATCACGTTTTTTTTTTCATACATTATTAAACAGTTGACCATAATTATAGTAGTAATAATTTGAACAAAAAATGAAAAAAGTCTGTTTCCGCAGGATTCGAACCTGAGCCCTGGCAAACATGCGTAATAACAAACGACCATATAATTATACCAACCGGTAGTCATTTAGAAAGTATAATGCATATTCCAAGCAATGAGATACACGCCATCGTGACAAGATTGTC
>JAOTQE010138106.1:0-11793 GCA_025631205.1 Nesometra sesokonis
AGGGGCTACAGAGACAGGCCTTATGGTCTCTATGTAGCTCCTCGGCCAATCTTGTATTTCTGTGCTGTTTTTTTTTTTACTCTGTGTAATTTCGATTGGCCAACAAATGTTTATTTGAATTGATTTGATTTGATTTGATAGGTATTAAACATGAAAATGACAAATCGATCGCAAAAAGAGACCGACGGGCAAACTGACCGACAGACTAAACTTAACCAATGGATTGACCGAAATAGGCCTACAGGCGTAAGTAAATTGAAGACGTGCATATTAAACCATAGGCCTACCTTATACAACGTAATGCGTCCAGCGGACCGACAAACCAACCGACCGACAATTAAAGTAAAATAGGAAAATAGATGTGCCTACAGTACTATACAAATAATTTAAGAGGCACACTACCAGTGCTAAATAGGCCTATCAATAATGACAATAATATGCCTTACCTTATCGTGTAAGATCACATCCTAACGCCACCGTTTCTTTTGCGCGTGTTAATTAATGTTGAGGTATAATATAAATCTGTATTAATTTTCCTAAAGGCTAAAAAGAAAAAAATATAAACAGTTATGATATTAAATGTCTTGACAGCTCGATCCTAACACTTCCAACTAAATCAATTCGTAGCCTACTCTGTTTATTTATGCTTGATTATTTTGCTATTGTTATCCAATTCTCGGACTTCCCCAAATAGCGCAATATCGTCAAGTCTGAACAGGCCAAAATTAAGCGATCGAGAGAGGGCAATATTAAATATAATTTTTAGAAGGTGACGTCACCGATCCTATTTTTTGCACCCACACAATGGATTTAAACTGTGCTGTCATAATTGTGTCTACGCATGCGCATTTCACAAAATGGCGACGAACAGGGAAGAAATTCTGGCTAATTTTCAGGTAAAAAGAAACAGTGTAATGTTGGATTTATCAATTCAGACCTGTATATGAAAGCAATAAACCATAAAAGCAACAAATGAATTACCATTTGACGTGATAATACCATGTTTTATGCCTATACGTGATAATATATTGTCGGGTAAATATAGACTGGTGGTATCGGGATGACAAACAAAAACAGACGGGATAGCCAGGCCTAAGGCCAGTTTGAGGGTGTTCAAATTGAATCCGAGTCCTGTATACAGTATTTGGATAAGTCTAATGCTACAATCCCAGGACATTTGGTTTGGTAAATAAGTTAAAGACAAGAATATAATCTGATGTAATTGAATGATTTAAATTTGTCCACATTTTTAAAAATTAAAACTAAATCATATAACATTGTAAATTTAACTTAAAATTTAAAACAGATGTTTTCGTGTAATGAAAAAAAGTGATAATTCTGTTTATTTTAATGCCATGGTGCATGAAGTCCCTGCTATCCTAACTCTACCTTTTATATTATTGCAATTAGCCTAGGCCAAACATTTCGATAATCACAATTATTATGAAATAGAAGTCCGAGAAGTTGCGAATATTCAAACAAATAGGCCTACTACTTTGTTTTTGTCCAATTATTTATTTATATATTTTTTTTTAAACCAGTACAGAGAAGTACAGGTTTTATTACAATATATTCTAATGTTTTCTCAAATTTCATGCTATTGTTTATTCTTTTTGTAGGCTTGTACAGGAATATATGACTTTAATGAATCTCTAGCACATTTAGAACACTCTAACTGGAATCTTCAAGAGGCTGTAAACAGTGTTCTGGCAACGGATGTTTCGACAGAAGATGTTCCGGACACAGAGATGGTGGATTTGACACCAACTGTAGTCAAGTAATCCACATTTCCATAACTTCACAATAATAAAAAAAAACAAATGTTTTAGTGCAGGGCAGATTTAATGGGGAGGGTCCTCCCCTTTCGGAAAGCAAAATACAAAATTATTAACATTGTCTATAAAATGAAAATATTCAGCAATAAGACAAGAATTGTTCACTTAATATGCCCCTGAGGCCATTTCTGCACATCTATATCAAAATTTCCTGGGGAGCATCCCGGACCCCTAAAGCTTTGACTCTCTGCCGGCCTCCTCCCCTCCTCTTTTCCAAAATTCTGCATCTGTCCCTGCCATTTTCCTACCCAGGGATAGATCCAAGGTTGTGAGTTGGGGTGGTGAGGTGGCATGAACCGGGTTGTATGTACCTGGAATTTGATCTGAAAAGAGTGAGACTCCCAGCTCAGCAAGGACTGTATGCTAAGCAGAACACATGACTGAGTCTGGGTCCCACTTGTCAGGGAATGTTTTAATTTTTTAGTGTTAAATCATTTTTATTTAATATTTGGTTTAAACATCAATACAAACTTTACTAGGTGATGTACGGTATTTGGCACAAGAAATATCAAGGAGGAATAGGATAGTATTGCCCACAGAATCGCTAGCCTTCTCAACCAGATCCAGGAGCTCGGAATTAAACTCAAACTGAGCCTGATTACCGATAAACCTAAACTTGTTCTTGGCGGCCATTTAAATTTATTGAGTCTCAGATTTATGCACCTTAATTGCATTGTCTATGTACTCTTTTATACCGCCAATATCAGTCTTAACTATGCCGGCAATGCCTTCGGTGGTGAGGCCTACAGCTTCATCCATCATAAATTAGGAAATGTCGAAGGGATAATGTGGAAAAATACCGGTAAAAAAGAGTGAAGGCGAGCGAAAATACAAGCGACGTGTCACAGCGAATGGAATTGGTCAAGTGACCCAACACACAACACACACCAGGGGCGCCCTCAGACCAATGGAAAATACATTTGTGTTATGGTAAAACCCACCTGGAACAATTCACCATGCAGTTTGTTAATGGGTTAAATTCTAGACCTAATTTGGTGATGGGCTAATTTGAACAGTGGAGAACAGTTTGTAGCCCCGCGTGACATCCTTGGCCTAACTTATAGATGCTGAAATTTATTTAATAATCTTTTCTTTTATAGTGGAATACCTGTTTATGTTGAACTGATCATGTAATTTTGTATTGTGTGTTTGATTTGGTTAAAATTAAACAATCCTATATAATGATGAAAATACACAATGAGACAAATAACTGTATTCCACAATAATTTAAACATTTTCCAAGAAAACCCCAACAAAATTATACCCATGGGCTTAGTCTCTGAGGATCTAGACCACCCTTCCTCCATCAAGATTTCCAACTGTCACTTTCTTTATGTATACCATATTTATATTTCTAGATTTCTATGGATATGCCTCCACTGAAATAAAAAGATTTAATTTAATAAATATTAATAGTATATACAACACAGGCCTAAAATTTGGGCTTTGTAGGGGCAAGGCCATTTTTGGCTTGATTATAAGTGGTACTAAAGGGCACTTGAGGCCATTTTGTACAAACTGTATCCTTATGAATGTATTACTGAAAATAAGGGGCATCAAGGCTAAAGTGGCCATGATGATGGTCAAATTTGTAAGGCACTGAGACCAAATGAGAGGGCACTGGTGGCAAATGGACTTGGTGCCTTGGTTAAATTCGATCCCTGAAAAAGTTGATTTATCTGTGATTTGACAGTATTAGCAGCAACCTTGATTTATTCATATGTTATTGTTATTTATTTTAGGGTTCCTACCACTAGCATTTCACCACCTAACAACAAGCCATGCACCTCCGCAAACTTTGAATCACCACCATCTTCCAAAGTTAGAAGACTTCATTTTGATGTTGATTACAGAGATAGGATAATTCATTTAAGAGTTGATGACAACATGGTTGTTGGTAAGTCTTCTCGCATTAACTAAAAAGTTAGGTATAGGTCTTAGGTGTGTAAGTTGTTAATTTCAGACCAGTTGCATCAAGGAGAATGCGACAAAAATCTATTGAACAGGAAAAGTGCTTGTTTCATCTTCTACAACTCTGGAAGAGTTTACGTAACTTGGTGAAGTCTACTCCCCAAAACCAACCACTCTTTGGACCATCCACTTCATTTTTCTGGGCAGTTTGGAGAGAGAACGTCCAAATTACCAAGGCAATTCAACAGAAGGATGCACAACTCTGCTGTTTGATCCATAACTTTTGTATCGACAAATTTTGATTCAGTCGCTAAAAATTAGACTACTCACACCATACATTTGCTGGTGTCGAGTACATTTTGATTAATTACTTCTTAATTTTTTAACGGTACAATCATTTAACACTAATGAAAACATAAAAATTTATTTCAAAGCCGGTGACCCACTGAATAAAAAAAAAAATGACCTACCAAAATGTACCAAATGAGCATTGATGTAGTAATAGCAAATCAAGTATTCTTTTTTGCGTGAGAGTTCCTATAGGTGACTCCAATCATTTTTTTGCAGTTTATTAACGTACCTTTTTAAATAAATTCCTGAAAGTGATAAAAAGAAGTGTGACATCGAACATATTGTTTAGAAACGCTATAACATGCTAAACCTTTAACACACTTTTTCATCACCACGCGACTTTTCAAGATATATGCAGTGCACTTAACAACAGCGTGACTTATAAACCGTTCTTTAAACGAAAGTTATTGCCTCGGTTGTTACGCAGAACATGTACAATCTCTCGTTCTCTAAGCACATTGCATGTTTGTCGGTACAAAAGTTAAAACCTTTGAAGTCCTGAGTTGTGCATCCTTCTGTTGTCTCTTTACATTATTTTCACATCTGGTTTAGTGTGAAACAATAGATTTACGGCTAGATGGTTAACTTCCACAGAATATATAGCCCCCAAAGTGCAGTTCTATGTAAGCGCCTACTATTCCTGAATCCAACCAATCAAATCGTGGTACGTTCAACGCTGTTGCTACATCAAAATTGCGCCCCCAATCTTTATAAAAGTTTTAACAATAAATGGGAAGTAAATTTAATCCAAATATCAAGAAATTGACAATGTAAAATATATGTGACACATGTAATTCGTATGACAAAAAAGAATGTTAAAAATACAATAATTGTAAATCAGTTATTATTTAACTTGCATGTTTGTGATAGAGGCTGACGAATTCAAAACAGTAGGCGCCTACATGGGACTGCAATTCTACAGTGTTAAGTTCACCATAACAAAATTTAGTTTTATGGAGAGTTTACCAAAACTAATAATTGTTTTTTATTGTCACAGCAACTATAAAGAAATTGTTAAGTGAAGAGCTGGATATACCTATTGCTTTGTTGGATGTCAGAGGTTGGAAAGGGGGAAGAACGATAGCAAGGGATACAGTAAGTATTACCTGGTTCGCAAACTCATAAAACAAGTCAACACTTATAAAGTTGAAAATCCCTTTTCTGGAAATGAAAGTTACTTCATGAGTTTCTGTGTGATTTTGATGAATATATAGAATACTTTTCATGTCAATTTGAAAACTACTGCTTAAATGTATTTAGAACAAATTGTATGAGGCACTAATTATGTGGAAGCGGTTGCATTTCGAACTTCCAATCACAAGGTCGGGGGTTTGGGGCTCACTCTGTGCGGCTGTTTGTGTTCCTAGGCAAGGCACTTTATCCACATTGCCTCTCTCCACCCAAGAGTATAAGTGGGTACCTGGAAGATACAAATGCCATATGTTTTGATTACAGCTACAAAGTTATGAAAAGGATTTGGTTCCATAGGTGTTTGTTCCAATGACTGGGGGTAATAATTGTGAAGCGCTTAGAGGCCTTGGCATTAAGTGCTATATAAATGCCACATATTATTTTTTTACAAAAATATAACCTATTATAACCGTGTATTTAAAGTTCAAGGCCCGATGGAATTCAGTTTCTAAACTGTGTGGACTGCCCTGGGTAATGTAGTAATAATAATCATAATGATAATGCCTGAAAATAACCTTTCTTTAAGTACCTGTTACTGTTCTGTCAATAACATCTTTTTATTTCCTGTTTTTAAATTTTACGGATAACTCAAATTTCAGTAATAATTTCAGGGCTCGATTTTTTACTAGCCCAGCATACAATGGCTAGTGAAAACTTCACCGGGCTTGTGAATTTTCATTTTTACTAGCCCAGTTGGCTAATGTCAAGCAATCACTTTTACACATTGTAGATTAAGTTGCCACAGACATGGGCTATTTGAATTGCTTGTGCGCTAGTTAAATATAAAGTCAACTTGTCCAGTGGACTAGTTAAAACAAAAACAAAAATCGAGGCCTGAATTTTATGTATTTTTACAATTTTCTCTATTTTTTTGTATTAAACCAAAAGAAAAAAAATTGGAAATGTGGATCTATTAAAAAAATATGGCTGACCCCGATTTTCAAAATTTTGCGTCAGTTTTTTTAGGCCTAGTGATAAGAATAAAAATATAAATTATGATACAGATGGTACAATATTTCTTACCATTACATCTACAAAAAATTTAAATTCCTGTGTCTGAGCCTTCAGTAATCAAAATTAATTTAACAGAACACAAACCATGCCTGTCATGTGAGTGTGTTTATTTTCTGTTTGTATTCCACGTCATTGCAATTCGAAAGCTCTTTTAAAAAAAACATACCGTACACCCAACATGATAATAAACGATGTTAGCTATATTAGTAGATCCTGTTAATCTTAATTCTTCCTTTTCAGTTACTATAATTGAGTTGCCTAAAAAACAAAGAAGTGATTGTTAACTACAACCAATATAATATAATATGAACATCCGCTTGTGGAAGTTAATGTAAAAACAAATGTACATTCATATTTCATCCTAAGAACTTGTTATAAGGCTTAATAATAATTTTAGGTTTTGAAAATCTTGCATCAGAGGTTTTTGTTTTGTATGCCCACTCCGTTGTATTTTCTTCAATTTGATTTTTTGTATTCCTATACATTTCACCTTCTTACTTACCTCTCGGGCTAGAACATGTTTTTGTAAGTGAGAAAGTTCGTAAATGAGAAGGTTCATGAAAATTTGTCAAATATGCCCTGTGAAATACTTATTTTTATTCTCTGCTCATTGCATGCTGTTTACATGAGATAGAAAGAGGAAAATATTAAAACAAAAGAATGATAAAATTATTAGCTAATTATGCTATTGACCATTATTTTAATGACATCATGAAGAGGGTTTGTAAATGAGAAGATTGACTGTAGTTGTTATTTTTTTAAGAACTTTATGCAATTCTCAATAATTCCGGGTCAGTTTGGCTTGTAGGCAGCATAGATATTTTGTATAGGCCTAAAGATGGAATTTACCTTCTAAAATGAAGTTGTTTTTGTGTTTTTATTTAGTACAGTCATTTTGCTTTTTAAAGGAAATATAATGACTAAATTAATTAAAACATCATCTATTTTAATTAAGTTGCACCAAAAACTTTAAAATTACAATTATCAAGCCACTCATCAGATTGGCACAAAGATTATTTCTTAATTATTAGTCCGGTATTCACATTTTTACAGGTTCAGTTATAAACTTTGTGATCTACCTGTAGAACAAAACATATTTTTAAACCTTGGTTTTGTGATGTCTATTTCCTTCTAAATTCCATCGATTACTTCCTCTAATTTTGTAATAATAGACATACTGTAGACAAAGGCAGCCTTTATTCATCCAACTCTTTGGAAATTACATTCTTCTGTCATTCAAATAAATATAAATGGCAAATGTGATCGTTTTTTAAAGTCCCAATATCATGAAACTGATTTCAACAAAATTTGATGGTGCATCTCTAAACTATAATATCTGGAAAATTGAAAAACTTGAATGGCCTGAGCGATGGTTATTATACTATTTAAAATGCATACTCACTACAACAACGTTATCAGTGGCAGATTTAAGGGGAGGACTTAATAGGCTTAAGCTCCCCACTAAAATTGACCTGATTTTTTTTTGTCTTAATGACAATGGACTATTAAATATGGATGCACATTGGTGTATATTGAGACCCCTAAGAGGCAAAGGGGGACCTCTTATTGCAAGCAAGTTTTTTTTTGCCATGTCAAAACCAACATTGGGATTTAAGATATAAGCCCCCCCCCCCCCCAAATATCATATTCTTGATCCGCTCCTGGTTATTTTTTAATCCTTATGCTAACCAACCCTTGAATTTTTCTGCTACATTCTTTCATACACATACTAACTGTAAAGCTCAGTATAGATCAAATGTATTTGACAAAAGACCTTTCATATGCCTAAATATGGTGATGATGATGTCATACCATGACCATACATAGAAATGTCACTACCGTATATGAATATAATCAATTTTTTGTAAAATAAGTTTGATAGTCTGGACTGAGCTTAATATTTCGTTTCAACAGGACCTTATATCAAGTCTAAATCTACCACTGCATAATAAACTATGCTTACTGACACCAGATATACCAGAAACTGTCCCTGTTGAAGAAAACCAAAATGATGGGTAAGTTCAAATTAACTATACCAGTTTGAAGGCTAATGTTATCCAGATTAAATGATTTAATTACAATTTAGGACAAAAGTTTTGCCCTTTATCAGTCAAAATTCTTGTAAGCAACCATCTACTGTTAAGCTTACACTTTTCCCAGACCCAATAGTGTCTGCTTAAGGAAGTTCAACAGTACAATGATAATGATAGATTTATATAGCGAATAGTACTCAAGGTGCTGGTGACTTAGTGTTGAATGTTAAAGACTTGCTCCGCCCATAGTACTTTGCAGAAAAATGGTGCTAGCTTCATTTGTCTATAAAACAAAAATTTTAATTCCTTTCTATCAATATTTAATTCTCAGACTTAATAATATTTAGTAGCTTTAGTGTATAACTGTAATGGAAAAATGAACCCCAGTCAATTTGGTAGTTCTGCCTTCATCGATGATCTTGTAGCAAAATGGTTCTGGCAAATATAAGTGTGATCACTGACAGCTTGCACTGTTTATACCATCTTGCATAATACAGAGTTCTTTTGGTTAAAATTAATGGTAAATTTGTAGTTCAGTTACACTTGCCTAAGTCAACTTTTGCTATGTCACATTTACTTTTCATTTTGTTCAATACCGCATTGAATTCAACTTACGAAAGTTTAACTGTAAATTTAATATGGTCTCTCTGTCTGTTTTAATATTGCTGTGACAATTACTCCAATTGTGTGGGCGTGTTAGTTGAGGGTCATCTATAAATAGACAATGACATCATTAAGATAATTGTGTTGTGATCCTAGATAAATGCTGTGTTTATTTTAATAGAGTTTGTATTATATAGAAAAGTTGATAAAAGTTGATTTAACTAATCATTGAAATGAAATTGTAGGTTAGCGGTTAGGATATTTTACTAGACCAAGGTCTAGTTGTGTTCAACTATGACCTAAAACATGGTTGTGCAGCTCTAACAAATTATTATTTTACAAAATTAGGGTCGGTCTGTGGGAAATTATATTTTTTAGTAGACACTTTTTGAATTCAGTACCCTAAATAAACGAAAGTATTTTGCCAAATTTCTGAATATGCCCTGGTGATTTGTTATTGGCAACGTATTACCTCAAACCTAAGAATTAAAATTAAATAAGTAGAACAAAACTGTAAGACTCCATCTTGTGTTTACTACCTGTAATGTTAGTGATTTGTTGTTTTAAAACAAACTTAGAAAATACACTGAACAACTTGCTATTATGTCAAAAAATTAAAATACCACTCAGCTTCTAATAAAAAATAAGGAATTCTTCTAAAACTTGCACAGAATATATGTTGGTAAATTACTGGAACTAAAGCCCTTAACGATAGAGCCAAATTATCTCAAATTAAAGAATCCAACACATTTTAGAAAAATAAGAAAAGATTTAATTGTGAACATGTTTGCTTTTGACTTAATCCATCTTCTGTACACTGAATGTAAATAAAGAAAAAAAAAGTACACTCCTTAAGGTGTATATAAATAAAAATGCTGCTAATGGGTATTTAAATTTTTGACTGTTTGCTGTAATTAAATAACTATAAAATAAAACCAAAATATATTTACATGGCTCCCAAGTTAGAAAACCATAAATCCTAGAGATTTTATCAGCCAGCATTCGTAACTGTTTTGGGCATCTAAAAGTAAAATTATATGAAAAACAATCATGCTTTGATTACAAATGAAATGGTGTTTACTAAATCAGTACAATTATTTACAAACGAACCCTTAAAATACCATTTAGTGTCCAAATAAATAAAAAATACTACATTGTTTTTGTATATTGCTAGTTTATCAAAAATTCTTGTGGAAATCATGAAAAATTAAAATCCCTGGAGAAAAATGGATATTTCACTGGAGCCTGAGAGATGCCAAATTCCTGGAGACTCCAGGCTAATCCTAGAGACTTGGGGGCTCTGTATTTAGTGAATTGCTTCTGTGAAGACACTGAACTTGATCCAAAAATAGAAAGATGTATCCAGGCAAATGCTTGATTATAACTATTGCAGAAGTATGGAAATCCAATAATAGAGTAATTGTAACCATTCATGCATTTGATTGGTTGAATTGATATAGTAATGTATACAGTCGGGCCATGGTAGGACTTATCAGATCTGTATTAATCTTTTGTATTTTGATTAAGATAAATTGTGGTCTGTAGACTTTGCATTTTATAGCACTATCATAGTGGTAATACAACAATAATCAGTTCATAAATTCACAAGTTAAGGTTGTCTCAGATACAATTAAGACTATTAATTGGTTGTTTTATAATTACCTCATGTGTCATACGAGTTTGAGCTTTTGATTGGTTATCATATAATTTACATATTATGTCATATATTTCTGAGCTACTTAATTGGATAACTGATACATTATGTCAGATACCAGTTAGCGTATTGGATAAACTTTTTCAACTTATCTATTATGTCATTTTTAAATTAGGTTTGTTACTATGCAGTCTTTACCATCGATGTGCATGCCTTTTTTTTGTTCCTCTGTTCATATTTTGTTGTGTTACTTATAAATTTATTTCCAACCATATTGAATCTAGGATTTAAATAAATTTTTAGTTTGTCCTTTTATGTTTCAATACACAAAAGTTCAAATAAAATCAATATACTAGCTTTAATTCTCAATCTATGCATACATTTTTATTCAATACAGTATCTGAATATAATTTATTTGACACCAAATCTGTGCTTGTACCAAACAGTCTGTGAAATGTGAATTGTGATCTTGTTAGTGTTTTAATCACTTATGTAATTTCCTCTCATCCTATCTTCCAATTATGTAAAGGGCGTGGGCAAAGGTTAAGGTTACAATCGATGAAGAAGGGTACTGTCTGCGTTCTACAGTAAATTTGGTTGTGCATCAGATTTCGACTTGGGAACTCCGAGCACAATACCTGTATGTAACTCCCTCTCACTCTGATCCAATTATCTAAAGGGTGTGGTCAAAGGTTAAGGTTACAATCAATGAAGAAGTGTACTGTCTGCGTGCTACAGTATAGTAAATTTACAAAATCCTTTAATGTTACTGTGTCTCATATGAGTGATGTTTGGCGCATGGGTTGTGTATCAGTTTTCAACTTGAGAACTCGGAGCACCATACCCATGGTAACCCTCTCTCACCCTGTGATCCAATTATCTAAACGGCTTGGTCAAAGGTTAACGTTACAATCGATGAAGTGTACTGTCGGCATTCTACAGTAAATTTAGAAAATCCTTTAATTTCACTGTGTTTCAAATCAGTGTGTTTTGGCAGTGTTGTGCATCAGATTTCAACCTCCGTGAACAATTCCCAGTGCCACTGTTTATTGTTTGTATTGTTTAATTCTATTATTATTAGCTGATCCGCTACATAGCGGAATCAGCTATTGTTTCTGTACGAAATCATCATCATCTTTTTTTTCTTCTTCTTATTTCTTTCTGTCAATTTTTGTTAAGAGCTTTTAGAAACATTGACAAG
>JAOTQE010138117.1:0-11793 GCA_025631205.1 Nesometra sesokonis
ATACTGAGGTTTGTCGTTAGCGGGGAAGGGGGTGCGGTAGTGCGGCCTATTAAGACACGGCTGACCAGCCATAAAGACTTGGGCAACAGCGATAGTCCTTTAATATAGGCAAATCATTCCCATTACCAGCGATGGTTTCGCTTAGATTTATAAGCACGTAGGCTATAAATGTCATCTTCAAATTCGAGGAAATGAGCAAAATTTTTCGAAACGTGGTCAACATTTGTGGTGAGTGGAGGGGGAAGGGAGACCTTGCCCACGGGGCTGATCTCCGCTGTCTTCAGTGAATATTGCGTCGAGGAAAGGTATTTTGTTTTCATTCTCATATGTAGATCTTATTTTTAAAAGAAATTAAATATGCTTCATCATCAGAGTTGTCAATTTCACTTTCTATCATTAATTCCAATCATTTACTGAGTGTTTTTATAATGTTTGTGATATAGGCCTATACTGTATACTCACCATTAAACGTATGCTATGGAACATGGTGAATCTCGTTTGGCTTTCTTTCAAACCGTATTCTAATACTGTACATTTATTTCGATTTTGAAAATGAATTTTTCTAGTTATTTATTTTTTAACGGGCACTGTTTAACCACGATCCGTGGTTTAACCGAGGGTGGCATTTAACTTTCATGAAAAAAGAATAGGCTAGGTCAATGAAACTTTACATAAGTACCTGAACGACGGCAACTATGAGTGACGCTGTAGCTTGGTGGTTAACATGCTTGGCTTTCAATCCCGGGGTCTGGGTTCGATCCTGGCTGCGTCGGACTGGTTTCGTTCTCGCGACATCACAACGCCACTCCCTAAGCCTAAAAAAAGACTTGGATTAGAAAGCATTACGATCTCATCCTGTAGGCCCAAGCGGCGAGAAAAATTTGCAGTTGGATTTGACATGAAATAAATAAACAGTCTTAAAATGTTTTTGCTTAATTACAAATAAAATAATTGCAGTAATCTATTATTCCATATGAAATGATGAAATTCACTTCTGATTATATCGTGACCTTCTAAAATAGATTAACAGTGAAAATGCACCTCTTTGGTTTACTAGATGAAAGTGCTTTCAGAATTTCAGACGATAATAAAAAATAAATAAAATCAACGATTTATAAAACGTTTCATTCATTGCCAACTCCATAGATAAATTAAGCAAGCAATTTCTGGTAGTAAGTTTCGTCGCACAAAATTGGGGACCTTGACTGTGTACCGTTTAAGTTCGATTGCTTATAATTTAAGTTATCTTATGCATGGATGAATAAAAATCAATTGATTTTTATTCATCCATGTCTTATGGTATACAAATTAAGTAGTAAAAAACAGGGGCGGATCCAAACTTTTGAAAAAGGGGGGGGGGGGCGAAAAGGAAGGGGGGTTTTAGGGGGTCCAGGGGCATGCTCCCCAGGCCATTGTTGGACTTTAGATGTCCTGAAATGGCCTGAGCGGCGTGTTAAAGGATCAATTCTTGCTGAATATTTTCGTTTTATAGATAATTTTAATAATATTCAATATATTTTACTTTCCGAAAGGGGGAGGGGGACGGGACCGCTCCCTCCCTTAAATCCGCCCCTGAAAAAGTTGTTATTATTTCGTCCGTCCGATTTTTAGTATCTATGTCGATAGAAAACGTATTCCATTCGGAATCTGAATCCCGAAATATTTTATTTTAGCATGACGCGCTACTGCCAACCATATGTCGGTTATACAGTTATTACCCTCGCCCCACTGAAGTGGGGAGAGGGTATTGCAATAAGTTCCGTCAGTCTGTCTGTGTGTCTGTCTATGTGTGTGTCTGTCTGTGTGTCTGTCTATGTGTGTATGTCTGTCTGTCTGCATCCATATCTCAAAAACTATTGGGCCGATTTGCTTCAAATGTTCAAACAATATCAGAACCAGCCGTATCTAGGTCCTTCTGAGGTTTGGTGCTGGTCCGCGTTACCACATTAATTTTGGATTCTAATACATACAGTATGACTTTGTGTCTATCTGCCCTCTCTTAAGTGAAAAAATACAGTACTAAACATGCCTGACAGTTACTGATATACTCTGGTTCTATCTGTTAGCTATTTTTCTTAAATTTCAAACATAACCTTTCTTGACCATGAATAGATATATAGTATGCTTATTTTGTGTGCCTGATACACAAACGCACAAACTAACAAACACAAGAGGGAAAAATCCTCCTTCAAAACATAGGCGAGGGTGTAATAATCGTTTACGATTACTTTGTCTTGTTTCTTTTAAATTAGGCCTATGCTTCTAAGGATATTGCAATGAAACACAAGACCTACCATTTGCCACAGCATCCAGGGTATTTGTTCGTAAACCAACCTTTGTGGAATTTGGCGTTTCATACTTTTTTGTTGGCTATAATGATTTTTTTTTCATTCTGGAACTGTTTGCCATTGTCTGTATCTCAAGGAAATCTCCGTTTTCCAATTATTTCCGTTTTAACCAATGGTAAATTTTGAGACTTCTTCCGGAAATTAAAAATCGTTTGTCTGGTATAGTAATAATATGTTATTATCTAAAATATAAACAATGTGCTAAATATAAAGGTATCTTGTGGAGGTCAATTATATTGTACATCAGTCCATGTAAAGGTGAAAGGGCATGACCTCTCATTTCAATTAGCTTCTTGACGGTTCTCAATGTGTGTTACTTACGGTCAAGCCAGGTCAAAATAGGCCTATTTACAACTTTAAACCAATACAATTACAATGAATGGTCAAAAATTGTGTAGTGTTTGATCCTCGTAACATACCTGTTCAGTTAGAAGCGTGAACTTAAAGACTAATTTCTTCTAGTTAAAATAAGAAAATAAAAATAGTTTTTTGAGAGATTTTTTTGTATTTGATGTTGGCATCCATTGCATCAGACAGTAATAAAGTAGGCCTTTGGAAAAACTTAATTTTTTATTATACCAGTCAATCAAACGTTTAGTTAATCTTTTGTTAGGCCCTATCTTACGAATGAGCCTATGTTGACGTGTCATCGAGTGTATCCCATTGTGAACGAATTATCTTCATTATACAAGGATCGAGACAAAATAGTACTGGTTAAAAAACACTAACAATACTATACCCTAAACAAAATCGACATAGAGGGCGCCATCTTTCTTAGCGAACATTCACCACCAGGATTGCAATTTGGATTTTTTCCCTCATTTTAAGGTGAACCGTCTCGTTTTAACCATAAAACTTGTACACGATCAGTATTAATTCCAAGAAATCTAAAAGATATTTTTACATCAACCTGCTCACCATAGTCCCCATTACGGTGACGGTGGGCAGATGCTTGGTAACGACTGTTTACTCCTGCAACTTGTAATTTTTGGGACCTTTATAAAACAAAAATTTAACGTTTAAGATATATTTCCTCACCCCAACATCTATCATGACGATTGGGGAGGGTTTTTTTTTTCATTTATAGTTTCCTACAAATAGTGAATTGAATCAATTGTAAAAATGGTAACAATCTATAAAGAAATTTAAAAGTATAATTCCTGCCATTCCGAGAATCTAGAGATGGCATCGTTCAAAAAGGTCGAAGCTCAGCTCTAAATATATCGGAGCCTAGTGTTTTTTCTCTTTCAGTAGTGACATACAGTAGTCTTGCCTCAATTGGGTTAATTTGTGACATTTTTAAAAGCAATTGAAAAATTCCGAGCATCTAGAGGTGATAAATATTAGTTTGCGTACCTCACCCCATTGGCCTGGGGTAGGTTTGTGGTCTTCCTTCTAACTCAAAATCCTTCATTCGCCCCTAGTGTTTATTATGGGATTATGGGGGTATATTTTATATATTTTATATATGCCTCCAACGTCCTAGAGTTAAAGGTGTTCCCAAGAGTGCAATATGATGGTTCAGTGATTTGTCAGTCATGTTACGAAATGACGTCACATCTGTACGCGTTTATACCGGAAAGTATAACTATCGTGGAAGCTTAAACAGTACAAGTTGCCGTTTCATGGTAGGGTTAACACGTAGCATCACCTACAAGACAAATCATTTGTGTTTTCAAGGTAATGTTAAATGTTATTTTTTTTATCGATATTAGGTATCTTATTGTTTTATATAATTATACCTATTTGGTAATAATTTGAATATAATGTTAGCGAGACCAAGAAAACGTACTTTGGCACTGTATTAGTTAAGTGCGTATTTCCAAAGTTGTATATCTCGTGGATTACTGGCTAGTTATGCCATGTGTCTATTATTTAGTCGGCAATTTAAAATCCTTATCAGGCGCGGATCCAGAGGGGGGGGGGGGGGCACAGAGGGGCGCGCGCCCCTATTATCGTCAAAACGTAGTTGCGCCCCCACCCCCCTTATTTTAGGTGCGCCGGGGCAAAAATTTGATTTACGTTTAAAACAGGGATAAATTATTTATTTACGTTTAAAATAGGGAATAGGGTAATAGGGCAAATGAGCTTTTTTTTTGCTTTTCAGAAAAAAGTTGGCAACCACGCCCACCCGGAGTAGAAAAGTGCGCCCCTCCCTTTGGTCAAGCTTAGATCCGCCCTGCCTATTTTTATTAGACCTATTTGTATGTAGCACCAGCAAAATGATATTAAAGATATGTATAAACATCTCTTTTATCCGTGGACCAGATGCTTTGGCAAAACCAAACCAGTAACCACGCCACGGACCTCCCTCGTCGGCCCTCTGTCGGGGACCGTGCCCCGCCCCCACCCGTTCGGCAAATCCTGGCGCCACCACTGTGTATAAATAAGGGTACCGTTTGTACGCACATTTTAAGAAGGGTACACACTACACAAAACAATCGGACGAAAGCGACCAAATCTTCAGGATTTGTGTGTTGAGAACTTGGGGCCCCTATTTGTCATGTTTTGTCTACGTATAACCTAATTTTACCTGACACCAGACCAATACATATTTTGAAACATCGCGCACGCTGACATCAATGTCATTTTGCGGTCAAATATAATTCCTGTTCCCATTGTTATCGGAATTAAATAGAGTGATCCTGATGATAGCTCACTTGGGGTTTGATCAAGCACGACAACATTTCGTTTGAATTAAATGAATTGTATGTTGTCTCATTAGCTCAACTAAAATTGTGGCAGTCTCCTTTTCGAATACATTTATGTTTTTGTAGTTGCAAGACTACCACTATTTATTAATTAATATCAATAATATAGGCCTACATTATAAGTCATAAATTTTACAATAAAATTGTAGATTTAACTGATTGTGGTAGCTTACATAAATCTGCCTTTTCGTTGTTTTCTCAACTTTAATAATATTTCTCATGTTAAAATCTGAATTTTACCTAATCATAATATGTTATATATACATCTATTTAAAAAATCTACACAGAAATATACATATGTACTCACATAAACACACACACCTTTGTTTATTCGACTAAATTGGTGGTGTCTCCTTTTGGAATACATTGCTTTTTGTATTTTTCCTTTCTCAGAGAACTTTATTTCAAACCAATTCCACCTTACAAAATATAATACTTTTACAAGTATAATCTATCTTTTTTAGTTAAATAAATTAAATACACATTTTACATAAAGTACACCTTACTTTAAGATGGTATTGTTCTCAAAACATTTATTTTTACCATTTCTTATTAAAGTCATCTAGGTTCCCTTCAAACAGAGAGAAATGTTTACATTCTAGTATAATGGTATACGTTCTCGCTGTAATTCTTTGACATTTAGTTTTGTATTACCCATTTCTTTTTGTAAATGTAATATTTTATGAGGATAAAAATTAAATTTTCTAATACAGATTTTACATAAAGCACACCTATTTATTATTCTGAAAACAATATTTTTCTTATATTTGGCCATTTCTTATTAAAATCATCTAACTTCCCTTCAAACAGAGAGAACTTGTCCAAGCTATATTATAGTATGTAAGTTCTCGCTATAATTCTTTGACATGTGACATTCTTTTTGTATATGTAATATTTTATGAGATCAAAATAAAATTTTCTAATACAAGTGCCTTGTTCCTAAACCCAAAGATTTTGGTTAGTTTATCAAAAGTAATGGAAAATTTAAGTTTTTTGTGTCCTGTCCAATCCTGAACTTTCTTCCAAAAAGAACGTACTACATTCACAGAACAGATGTAATAAAGATTCCTTTTCTTTCCGGAAAAAAATCACAAACATCATGATCAGCACAACCTATCATGTATAGACCAATCCGAGGAGAATGGCGCCCTCTATTGTCGCCGCCATTGCTGGGGAACTTAATTTCCCATCCCAAAACAAAATATACTTGCCTTGTATGTGTTATGTAGTTTGAAGACCAAAATAACAATGAATGCACGACGATCCTTGGTAGGACATCACACCATGTCGTTATAATCATCGCTGACGCTGTTGTGTTTTGTTTTGGGAAATTTAAGTTCCCCAGCAATAAAGGGCGCCATTCTTCTCGGATTGGTCTATAGAAACAAGTTTTTAATTAAAATTCTATTTAACAATCTATATTGAAACGAACGTAATTTTGTATCTGTGGTGAAATTAAAATGTTTATATGATGTGATTATCTAGAAGTCAGGCACAAAATTAATATTTAGTTTAGAATACCATTTAGATCTTTATTTAGTTTCATCAAATGAAGCATCATATAATTTTCTATAACCCTTAATTTGTGAGAACAATATTTTGAATGCGTATAAGCGACAAAAGGTTTGATCATGCGACCACCACATTCAGAAATGATCGTTGCTTTTTTTTCAAACAGCTAATAATTTCATTGTATTGAATAAGATCATTTTTTTATTTTTTCTGGTAGATTTAAACTTGTCAAAACTTAAGAAATTACCATCCGAGTCAATCAGGCCACTGACGAACCTTATTCCATTGCAGTGGTATTTTCATCATGAACATGTATTTCTCATTAAAATTATACACAGGAGGAATAGATAACGTTGCTAAAAATGAGAATTATCAATCTAATAGCTTTTTTTCTACAATTCTCGCCTTCTTCCTTGAAGGTACACCTTTATCTGTGCTCTATTGGTAGGCCTAAGCTCTATAGATTCCAACACCAATGTAGAATCACAAAGTGGATGATTGTGTGATTGTGAGTTCCTATTTTACCAGAAATTTCTGTTTCAACATTTACTGCCCTTCTGTGATAAAACAAAGGCAAATTGAAAACATGCTGAAAATTCCAGCGAATTTGTTTTTCTGATTTTTACACCAACTACGATTTATTCGAATTTCTCAACCAAGTCTATAATCGAATCACCCGATTCTAACGAATACACCTTAATGGGGGCAACAAAATCACTAATCTTTTTAAAGGATTGACGGACACGTTTGAATTGACAAATAAATCATCGAAAATTTTAAAATGGACTACAAAATGACCTATTGAAAAAAAAATTATCTTCCAAAATGGTAAAGAAGGGGAAAACCACAGAAGACCGTATTTTAAAATTGTTATGGGTTCATTTGAATTATTGGTTATGACGGTTATCTTAATAAATGCTAAATATTACTTGAAATATAAATGCTGTATATAGGAAAGTCTAATCGACTGGTAACAAGATTAAAGTTTGGTATAAATAAGCGACCTGGATTCAACGAAAAGTATCATAAAACCGTAAATTGGTGACAATTAACTTTAGTATAAACTATATTCAGATGCTCTTTCGATTACTGGGTGGTCATTGGTCTCCTTCAAGGAGACCGACACACAAAATTAAAATTTAAATGCGGCTTTAAAACAGTCCAAAAGTTTTAATGAGCCCTTTTATTTGCAGATTATGCCTGAAGTTCACCCTGTTAAGGGTCATGTAATTGTCATTGTAACCTTCTGCACTTTTTAATGAAAGTCTTAGTAGAGCGGCTAACGTTGATCAGAGGTAGAATCATGAACTTCTGAAAGAAAACATGAACTTTCTACAGTGGTACCCTGATGTCCAATGATAATTAAGAAATAGAACCCCAAAATCGGACACCTTAGTGACCGCCATCTTGAAATCAATATTAGCCGCCAAATATATTGTAATAGTAAATTTCCTAATAATAATCGAGTAATCTTTGTTTACCTTTATATAGATTTCAATCCACTATATACTAGTAGTATACATGAATAACAACTATCGTGACAATTTTTCCAGAATATCGCTCATCGTATGGAGCGTCAAACATGTCACTACATATGTTATCTATCATTTTAAGCAATATCTTTTCTATATTAATAACGGCATTGTTTTTATTGCAAGATCGAAAGTGTTATAAGACGTGGTCTTTCCTTAACTAAGTGACAGACAGACAGACCGACCGAATGACCAACTAACCAAAAGAAACACATTACTAAGAAACTACCTGTTAAAATTCAAAGTTATTAGATTATTAACTTGAAATAGAGCATAACGTACAATGTAACTTGTTACACAATGGACGGACACCCTACCAACTAACCAGTGGAATGGCCGAAATATTTTTACAAAACTGTTGCTAAATTTCAAACCAGTGGGGCTATATACCTTGAAGAAATTATGACCGACCGACCGATTAACCGACCGGCAGTCAAAATGAAAATTGTCGGACTCAATCTTGTTTGAATTGCAGTTATCAGTGAAATTTATTTTGCCAAAAGTAACTATTTAAATTTGTTTATACCATGGCGTATACAGATGGGTAAACTAAAGTCAGGTACTGTATGTTATCAGAGAAATCGACAAACGGGAAATAGGGGCCAACGTTAGATATTTTTACTTGTCAAAATCCGATGGTGATTTGAACACCCCCTTCATCGATTCCTTGATACACCTCTGGTATATAATAAATAAGCTGAGGAGATCAATTATGTATGAAGTGTAGATGAACTGGGCACATAATAACTGTTTACAATAAGCGCTACGTATGGGACGTCAATTGTGCAATATCAAAACACTTTTACAAAGTAAAAAAATATAGTTGCGGTACAACCAACGCGTTTGATGAATCGTTCGAGTTCGCTTTGGTTAATCTAGTACCGTATTTATTGCTATTAACAGTAGGCCTGCATAATGCAAGCCTATAGTACTAAAAGACCCGATATAAATCACAAACAGTCTCTACAATGCTTTTATTAATTTTTTAAAATTATTTGTTTGTACAATAGATGAGAGACGTAAGGGTACTCTTCCTTCTTGGCTTGGTATGCTTAACGCATTTACATACAACGACTGCAGTTGTCAGTGACAATGTAGAGCGTCTTATTGAAACGCAGGGTGAGCTCTTGCGTCAGATCTTCAGCGAACTCGAGGAGGAGATTGATAACCTTGAAAGAAATTTCGAAACAGAATTGCAAGAATTAGAAGCAAGACTTCTGGCAGACACTGAAGCAAAAGTTGCTGACCTCCAAAGTCAAATAGACGGTAAGCAATGTGTTTTATATTTTTGGATTTCTTTTTAAAATAAATATGCAGTACTTATTATGTAAGCAAGTATAATGCATACTCCAAGCAATAAGATACACGCCATCGTGACAGGATTTAATATTTCGACTAACCTTTAGGTTAGTTATGATTGGTTAATACCTAATAATAATAATTCTGATTTCACACACTTTAGATTACTTATGATTGGTTAATACAGTACTTAATAATTCTAATGTTGGTTTATAAATAATTCTGATTGGTTAACACTTTTGGCGTTGGTGCTTACAAGCAGGTTATGTGGATGAAACTTTCATTCCTGATGATGACATGATTTAGACCTGTTGAAATATCTAACCCTGTTACAATGGCATGATTCTCATTGATTCCTGATGATGACATAATTTATGTTGAAATATTGAATCCTGTCGCGCGATGGCGTGTATCTCATTGCTTGGAGTATGCATTATACTTTCGTTCTCTAGATTCATGTTTAATAACATACGGCTAATATCAAGCTAACTAAATAGATACTATTTGGAAAAATGAATGATAAAGAGCAAAATGACTTTAGACCTATTCAATCAAATCAAATCAAATTATCTTTATTGCAACCACACTAACTGTTGATTGGATGTTACATATGTGACGTATATTATACATTTACATAAACATCATATTCAATAACAGAAAGTAGGGTGACCAGCGATGAACAAACTACCAATAGTTATATGCCCCATAATTGTGAGTATGAATTTCTTTTGATCTATCTGTTTCTGTTTTAGGTAATGAATAAAATTATGTGATGTTTCTTAGTTGATACTGGTGAGACTGAGCAGACATAAGTAGATTGTTCAGTCGGTGTTCAATATTTTTGATTTTTTATAATATCGCTTACAATAATGAAGAAGACGATCAAGTTAATAATTAAGATGAATAAAATTACTGTAATATGCAAGATTATAAGACTTACTTACAGAGTGCCTACTTTAACAAGAAGAGTGGTCAATTCAATTTTAAAAATACCCGTGAACGATTAGTACTTTGTTACAAAAATATTTACATCTAACTGAAAGCCATTTTGAGTGTAAATACGTGGTTCTCTGAAGAGTTATCTGAGAAATTGACAATATATTAAACCTTTCTGCTGTATCTCTTCAGATCTCAAATCAAAAGGACCTCAGGTACAACCAAAACCACCAAAACCCAAAGAACCTACAGAACCACCGCCACCACCAACCAAGGCACCGACTGAACCACCACCGCCACCACCAACGACAACCAAAGCAACCACGTCACCCGCAGGTCCATTGACATACCGCCATTGCAAAGATGTCAAAGACTCCGGATTTGACGTCAATGGAAACTACATGATCGACCCAGACGGTGTTGATGGGCCGCTTGCAGAGTTTGAAGTATACTGCAACTTTACAGACAGCGGAGGTAAACCTTATCGTTATCATTATCATCATCATCTTCATCATCACCGCCACCATCGCCACCACCCACCACAACCACCACTACCACCACCATCGTCATCATTATGATCACTATTATTATTTCATCATCGTCGTCGTCATCATCATTCATTGTCGTCGTCGTCATCATCATCATCATCTTCATGATCATGATGATGATCATCATCATCATCGTCATCATCATCATCATCATCACCATCACCATCACCATCACCATCATCATCATCATCATCATCATCATCATCATCAACATCATCATCATCATCATCATCATCATCAAAATCATCAAAATCATCATCCTCATCTTAAACATTTGTAATTTAGTGAATACTCCACGGAATCTGTATAATATTGAAACTTGAAAGTGAATTTATGTCACCAACGTCACTTTTTAAACATTTAGATATAATCTAGATCCTATGTTGTATGAATCAATTCAAGTTTCAATAATAAATATTAGAATAGTTCTTTCTCATGATCATTCGCATACTGCATTTGACGCTAATGTCATTCTTCCTTAGCGTACACTAGTATTGGTGTTCAACAGGCCTCAACTATGCCTATAAGAATAAAAGGACTGGATGATCCTGGTGCTAACGTCTTCACTCCAAACTACATGGCTACAACAGAGCAAATTTTGGCAGTTGTGACAGCTTCATCAGAATGTAGACAGTGGATCAGTGTAAGTTCAAACAAGACTGAATTTCTACTTCTAATAAGTTCTAATAAGCGACCAACAGCATGGGCGGGTCCAGCCGAGCTGGATAGAGGGGCCCGATGCCCGATAGAGGGGCCCGGTGCCAAATCGTGTGTTGTTTTTAAGGGTCCAGGGTCCTCGTTAGGCCAATTTAAAAAAAATGCATTTCCTGGGTATCTGAGAGGTAATTTTCACAATTGTAAACAGTTTAGTTTTTCAAGGTCAAATAATATTCGTACAAGTCAAAAG
>JAOTQE010138128.1:0-11793 GCA_025631205.1 Nesometra sesokonis
AAGTTGCCTCTATCAAGTCGACTTCTTTGAACAACTCTATCAAGAATTGATGGTATCTTCCGACCTCGTTGTTTATTTGGACTATTAAATATGCACATCGGCCGTATATAGAGACTAGAAGCAAAAGGTTTATTTTATTTATTTATTTTTTTGCTTGTAAAAACCAAAATGGGGATTCAATTTCCTCTAATTCGTAATCCTCCGCCCCAGCATACATATTTCCATAACTTGCCAAATCCCGTTACCAGCCCTGTTGTAAGTACTGACGGTACATCTTTTTTTACAATGGATTTAATTAATCGGTAATGTTGAAGATATGACGACAACAACAATGGTGACAATAATACAATGACGATTTTATTGATGTTAATTTAAAGCTATGCTTCACGAAGAATGTCATTGCAAAAAAAACAGGAGAATTCAAAAACTTGTGTTTATTTGAATGCATCGTAAATAACGTAAATAAAAAATATGCCATATTAATAAAGTAATTATAAAATTAATTAGATATTAAATATAATTTTCTTATACTGGTATACACAGTTGCAAGGAGAAAACAATTCCAACTATTTAAATTAGTAATACCATATAGTTTTTTAAACATATTTTGGAGCCATTTCGACACTATAATTGTATATTTATAGTAATAACTAAACTTACATTTCAACTGCGAATTTTCGGTCCCAACTAGACCCTCGTCAACAGAACCAAACGTGTCTGACGAGAGTCCAGTTGGGACCAAAAATTTGCAATTGTATACAATTATAGTGTCGAAATGGCTCCAAATATGTTTAAAAAAACTATATTTCCAGTATGACACTCCATAAAAGCAATGGTCTTGTAACATACTTAAACGTATTATTAATACCATAATAATTTAAATTTGACATTCAGGACCCTTGTAACAATTACTAATGTACAAAACGAAATACAATGTAGAAAGAAACGCTAGTGTAGAAAACTCAACAGCTTGTGTATAAAACTCCACGCTAATGTAGAAACCTCAACAGCGTATGTAGGAAACAAGGAAATCAACTCAAGTTATTGTAGCACGGTCACCACCTAATGTAATAAAATAAAATTGAATCCCAGCTAATGTAGAAAAATAGTATACCATTGACTGAAACACGGATGGAACTAAAGTACGGTAATGCTACCTGCACATTCCCCAGTGCCGTGTAAATACCGTGTTATTTTTAAGTGTCCCATCCTGCCCCGCCTTCCCCAATCATTTAAGCAATGTTTACGCACAACCAATACTTGGTAAAAATAGAAGTTTTAGCTGACGTTTGAATAGAGGTGCCGACTTTATTAAACAGGGGCGGATCCAGGGTCCACAGAAAGGGGGCGCACTTTTCCAGGTCCGGGTGGGCGTGGTTGCCACTTTTATCTTATCGAGCAAAAAAAAAATCCCCATTTTTGTGCTCTGGTACCCTACTTTTGCTCGTATTTTGGATTTTTATTGTAAATTTTGGACCCGGCGCACCTAATATATGGGGTGGGGACGCAACTACGTTTTGACGATAATAGGGGCACCAATTGTCTCCCCACCCCCCCTAAATCCGCTCCTGTCCATTTCTCTCAAATTGACATGTATCGCACTGGACACGCATAGTGATGTACCAATTGTGTCCATAGACATAAGGTCACTTACTGAAACGTATTTGTATCCATTTTTATTCCTGGACAGACATCATTGATTGATTGATTTATCGATTGATTGATTAATTAATTAATGATTGATTGATTGATTGATTGATTGATTGCTTGATTGATTGACTGACTGATTGGTTGGTTGATTTGATTGATTGATTGGTTGATTAAATGATTGACTGATTCATTGATTCATTCATTTATTCATTCTTACATTCCATATTTTCTTGCAAATACAGTACTGCAATCAAAATTTACTATGAGACTACATAATTAACAGTATCCAAAAAGAGAGAAATATATGGTCAAATTATTATAGCTCTCTCGTATAATACCTTGACAAGCATTATTTATATACTAGGTCAATAAAAAAATAAAAATTGCAGATGATAAATTACTAATTATTTTGATAGTAAAATATTACAAATATAAATAGATACATTATAAAAATGCTCAAGTGGTAAATAACTTCATTTTGATATTCTAATAAATAGAATTTTATTATAATTTTGTTTAATGATGTAACAAAATGCACATTAAAAAGAGATCTTGCATTCTAACACATACTATACGGTGAGGTGTCGTACAACATGACAAAATGAGTCGTGTTGT
Source organism: Nesometra sesokonis (assembly GCA_025631205.1). Lineage (NCBI taxonomy): Eukaryota > Metazoa > Echinodermata > Crinoidea > Comatulida > Antedonidae > Nesometra > Nesometra sesokonis. The sequence continues at coordinate 2,266 of JAOTQE010138128.1, forward strand.
ACGGCATGTCATTTTGAGATATTCACAAAAATAGGTAGAAAGTCACAAAACTGAGATTTCTGCTGATCCGTTAAGTTTAGCAATTGAATTTTATGATTACAAACTTCCTGTTTATGCTTATTTACAATAAACATGTTTTTGTAAAGGCTGTTTTTCAAAATCAATGGAAAAACATACAGGAAGTCAACAGTTGTTTATCTTTAAGGTAGATTTTCTCCGAAGTGTTTTCATACACCTATGTCTTAAAATGATTTTTCTCTAGTTGTACTGAAGCCATGAACCTCGTTTAAAAACCAGTTTAAAGCATATAATCTCTTTTATCCAAATACGACAAAAATTTAGGTTTTCTGTACAGCACAACCCATTTTGTGATGATCCCTCACTAAAGGCAAAACCTTTTTTAATATTGCTTCACAAACATGCTCTTTTTTGACAATAAGATAAAAGTTATTTTTAACTAATCCAGAGGATAAAGTTAAAAGGAAATTGACATATTTTTAGAAAGAATATTATAATTAACCATTAGGTGTACATCCCCATTAGAATGTTTTGTCAAGTCTTATCACAATGGATTTATTGGATTAGTTTGATCACTTAGCTGTATAGTATATTCCTATCCTTTATAAACATTTAATGTGATAAACCAGTGAAGTGGTTAATTCAAAATTACCCTACACATATTTGAAAATATAGGATAAAATTGATCAAACTCTCTAATGGGAATGTATACATGATGAACATACTATCAGAGAAATATTCACAAATCAAAGGTTGGATAAAAAAATTACTCAGTATTTTTTTATTATTCTTGTTGAGAGCCAAATATAGCATTGTATTCTTATTTAAAATCTTAATTTTAGAGTTGAAGAGTTTACAAATCAAGGTACTGTACAAAAAGTTCATGCCTATAACTGAGTTGATTATGAATGGTAAAATCTAAGTGCTTGTTCACACATGCTATCACTTTTCTGTTCACACAACAACCAATAATGAAATACATGTTAATGTGCTAATGGTATTTAATCAAGGATGCAAATGTTGTCAATATTATGGAGGCAAACTTATGTCCTCACATGTTAGAGTTTATCTCTAAATTAGACCCAGATAAGACAATTTTTAATTGTGAGGTCTCACCACAAAATGAGTTCCATGGTAGCAAAATCCAAAGGAGAGTTAACTGTACCTTAAGGCATAATATAGCTGTAAGCTACATTTTAAATTACAGTCTTTGGATCAGTAGGTCCAAAAATATAGGCAATTGAAATGTTCTTAAGGAAACATGGTCCTGAGAAAAATTACCCATAAGCAATCAACAATTAAAAGATTATAAATCTCAGAAAATCTGCATGCAATGTGTTTTCTTATATAAAAACTGACCTAAAGACCTAAAAAGTAATATTAAAATACAAGAACCAATAGTACTTAGACTTCAGATGTATTTTGGTGATTATCTCAATTTGATATCACCTACAGTGTGACTCAATTTGTGGTGAGACCTCAAAGCTATGAGTCACTTCGGACCTCATAACTTGGTGATTATCTCAAATTGATCTCACCTACGATGTGACTCATTTTGTGGTGAGACCTCACAGCTATGAGTCATTTCAGATCTCGTATTTTGGTGATTACCTCAAATTGATCTCACTTACGATCCAACTCATTTTGTGGTAACACCTCACAGCTATGAGTCACTTCAGACCTCATATTTTGGTGATTATCTCAATTTTATCTCACCCACAATGCGACTCATTTTTTGGTGAGACCTCAAACAATTCAGCTGCTTTACACAAATCAACAATGGGTGCAGATCATGGGGAGACACCTCCCTTTTATATATTTTTTTAGAGGATATAATGACACCTGAAAATTTTAATACAAGAGAACATACATAAAACCCATAGATTTATTATTTATGGTTAGATGGTGAACTTCCTCAGAATACATAGTCCCGAAGTGAAGTTCCATGTAAGCGCCTACTATTCCGGAATCCAACCAATCAAATTGTGTTATGGTGTAAGGCTGTTGCTATGTCGAAATTGCACACGCACAATCTTTCATAGAAGTTTCAAATTTATCAATAAATGAAAGTATTTAATCCAAATCTAAAGACAACGACAAAATAAAATATGTGTGAAATGTAAATAATTTGTATAACAAAATAATCTTAAAATCTTAAAAATACAATAATTGTAAAACAATTATTATTATTTAACTTTAATGTTTTTGACATAGCCTGACGAAATCAAAATAGTAAGTGCCTACATGGGACTGCATTTCTACATTGTTAAGTTCAGCAGTTGGCGCAGAGGTGGCGTTTCGGGCTTCCAATCACGAGGTCAGTGGTTCGAGACTCACTCTGGTCGATTGTTTGTATTCCTAGGCAAGACACTTTATCCACGTTGCCTCTCTCCACCCAGGAGTATAAGTGGGTACCTGGGAGATACAAATGCCATATGCGCTGATTACAGCTGCAACATTATGGAATGGATTGTATTCCATAGGTGTTTGTTCCAATGACTGGGGGTAATAATTGTGAAGCGCTTAGGCCTTGGCAGTAAGCACTATATAAATGTCACATATTATTATTATCTAGCCGTAAATAATAAATCTATGATAAAACCACATGAACATGCACAAATAAAATTATAAATTAATAAATATATCTGCTACGACACACACCTCAGCTCAAAAATGGTGGGTTCAACATCTGCACTCAATTAAAACAAAAAACCCTTGGCTTACATTTATGTTCAAGTCAAACCCTAATTGCACTTGCCTATATATTCAAATCTTACATCATCATGGAATAGGGAACTTGGAAAATAAATTAAGGCACTTAACACAACAGCAAAGTCCAATAAATGTAGGTGAATTCAGGGTTCGATGTGCAGCTATGGGATGCTCTAAAAGATGAGGGTATGCAGCAGTAAACAAAGACCTATTGCACCCATGGAACTCACAGTGTCCGGTTGGAAACACCACCAATTCGTGAAGACTTCTTGGTAGGTTAGAAATCTGCAAAATGCCTGTTCAAAGAGAAGAAAATATGAAACTTTCAAATAAAATAATATTAGTTACTGTTTAATTATAAACACTCAAATCAGCTATTTTCCTGCCGATCACAATTCCTAAAGTGATTTGAAATGGCGTTGAAATGTTAATCTTGAGAAATTTATGGAACGATTGACATAAAAATTGGACGCTTTCAACATCAGTTAACAATCTTGATCGTTAAATTTGGGTTGAATTTAGATCTTAACGATATTGTAGAATAATAAGAGGCATATTGCCGCGGCAACATTTAAAAGGTACCGCGCCTAAAAATACATCACATTTTGTCAATTTTTTAATATTTTTGGGAGTTGTGAGTTGATTAAGGGCTACAATGAATTAATATATAAAGATAAAAAAAAATTGATAGGAAAACAGGCTTTAATCTAAAAATTCACCACACTCTGAATCATCCATTTTGTTTTTAAGTTATTTTCCAACAGTTTGATTTAGAGAGTTGAGGTTACCTGTTTAAATTGGTTTGGGACTATACATGGTTCGATTCAACATCACGCCACTTTCCTTGTGTTTCGGCTGGAGGGTCAAAATACAAGTTACTAGTGTACCATATTTCAGATGTTTATTAGCTTATTTCTCAATTACTTCCTATGCGACAACTTGGTGGTTTTGCCAAGCCTTGCCCCATTTATTCAAGAGGATGATTTTTCCAAATTAAATTCTGTGTGTTGTGATTATTTGAGTATTTAAAATACATGTGATAAAATTGCCAATTTATTATTGTTTATACTTGCAATTAGACAATGTATTATTGTTTAATAGTGATTCAAAACCTCTTTTTTCTCTCATATATTAAAAAAAACTTTTCGTACCTTGATATTTGTTAACAACTCTAAAACACAACTCTAACAAGGGGGTAACAGTTGACCCCAGCTTTGAGCAAATACTTCTAACTTCATCTGGAATGTATGCGGACATGCTGCTCTCTTTAAATTCCGATATATCAGAAAAACTTTCTGTTCCACACCTAGAGCAGAGGGTAAAAAAAATCAAAATATTCAATTTTGAAACAATTTTAAAAGAAAATACTATATATTTGAGATTTACGATAGAACTCATTTTGTGGTGAGACCTCTCATATTCGCAAAATAAGTGTTGTTGATGGCACTGAGAATGAATATACTCATCAAAAAAACATCAAAATTTTGTATTTTATTTTATTTCGTGTCATATCCAACAGCAAATTAACTCGCCACTTAAAGGATGAGAACTACGCCATGCTTTCTAGACCAAGTCTTGGGGAGTGGCGCTGTTAAGTTGTGTGAACCAACCTAGCGTTCAGCCAGGTTCGATCCCAGGACCTCGGGATTGGAAGGCAAGCATGCTAACCGCCAAGCTACAGCGCCACTCCAAAATTACACTTTCAAAATTCCCTTGTGTCCTGCTCAGATTGCATGACATGTCACCACCTATAATGTTCATCTGGTTTGGAGATACGATAATGATAAGTTTTAAATTTCTAACAAACCAAACAATTGAACTGACCTTACTGACAGTTTCGGTCATCTTGATTCACCAGCGTCCTGGTGACGGCTCTCTTGTTAAACAATCCGATCACCGTTAGGTGGCGGTCGTCTAACAACAGGGTCATATACACAGCTATGAAACCCCATTCATAACTCATGAAAATGCTTGTTAGACCTAAAGACTGAGTGGAGAGTAAATCCACAACTAACTGTGTGTATGAAATACCATGCGGGAGCTGTAATTGTACGTATATTGGAGAGACTGGGAGAACACTGGGGAACTGAATGAACACCAAATGGAAACAGAAAAAGTACAAAAGCAGAGAAAGAATTATACTCGCCAGTCTCGCAAGGACTCCCAATTAGCAATAAGCAAATCAGCTATAGAGGACCATGCCGTAAAAGAAAATCACATCATTGACTGGAACCACCACAAGATCATAGAGCAGATGATGAAACCATCAGACACATCAAGGAGGCTATATGGATCAGACATAGAGAGAAGACTATGAACAGAGATGAAGGGGCCCACTTTCTGAGTCACGTATACGACCCTGTTGTTAGACAACCGTCACCTAACGGTAATCAGATTGTTTAACAACAGAGCCGTCACTCTGAAGAAGGACGCCGGTGAATCAAGACGTCCGAAACTGTCAGTCAGGTCAGTTAAATTGATTGGTTTAAAATTTAAACTTATCATCACCTACAGTATGGTTGGAGAAATGCAAACTCTGATGATGTCTTATGGTAACTAGCCAAGAGATGTAAACACTAATAATAGCACCCTCTATTGATTAGGGTGTAAATATTAGCCTTGTTAGTTTACCAAGATGATTAAAAGGGTATAATATCCTCTATTTTAGTCTGACATATGTGAGGTCTTACCACAAAATGAGTCGCATCGTAGGTGAAATCAAATTGAGATAATCACCAAAATAGGTCTGAAGTCAATTTTTTGAGAAATTTAATTTTAATCAATTATGAGTGTCTACTATGGCACTTGTATGTCATTACAATATATTTTTATGTCAGTTTTAATGCAGGAAAGTGTCCTTCATACAGATTTTCTGAGATTATTGTCTTTTAATTGTTTATTTTTAGATTGCTAGGGGCGACTTTTCCAAAACCAAGTTTCCATACATGAACACTTCATATTTACTTGAGTGTCATTTAAAATGTAGACTACAAATTAGATTGTACCAATTACTCAATTTTGAATTTTTCTACCATGAGACTCATTTTGTGGTGAGACCTCACATAAGTGGTTGATTTAAAAAATATATAGTGGTAGAAAATGATCTGTTTTTTGTAAAATAACTAAAAAATAGGCCCTTGTTTGATGTGTACTCTATCACAAACTACTGGCACAATTGTGTGGTCTCACCACAAAATGAATCGCATCGTAGGTAAGATCAAATTGAAAAAATCACCAAAATAGGTCTGAAGTTAAATTTTTGAAAAATTTTATTTTATATGGGTACTATGGTACTTATGTTACATTATTATATACTTTTTAGATTTATTTTCATGCAGGAAAGTGTCCTTCATGACGATTTTAGGAGGTTTATGGTTATTTATTTTTAGAGTACTTTTTGGCTGATTTTCTCAAAACCAGGTTTTCGTACATAAACACTTTAAATGCTCATATCTTTTGATCCACTTATCCAATGAATTTCATTTAAACTGTAGATTACAGCTTATATTATGCTTTATTAGAAAGTACTAATAACTCAATTTTGGATTTTCCTACCATGAGACTCATTTTGTAGTGAGACCTCACAAATGTTAAAGATAGTTAGCATTATATAAATAATTTTATTCCTGATTTAAAAAAAAAAAATTAATATTTTTTTTTAATGAGAAATAAAATTTCATGTCACATCTAACAAATTATCAACAAGTGAAAGTATTATAAAAAAATTTATTTAAATTTATTTTTGTCTAATTTAAATTATCATCATCGTAATCTGGACTCAGGTTTTTGTAACCAAAGCCTTGAAAAATATGTTAACTTTGCTGGCAATAATAAAGTGGAATGAGTGTATTAAAATACACTATGATTGTGGTTGTTGCTTTTATAACAATAATTTCAACTGGTCAAATTGTAAACACAATTTCAATATTATTGATAAAAATTCCAAATAAATTATAAATTACCTGTATGTACCCACTACCCTCATAGACCACAGATTAAAAGGAATGGCCTTCAGCCATCTGTTGTGATCAGCATATACTCGTTTCAGACTGGCACAATATCCAAGATCTTAAAGCATGAATAATATACTCTATTATGATTGGTTTGTAATATAGATCAAATAAAAAAAACAACTTAATTGAAAAACAAAATCTCATCACTGTTACGGATCCATCAAAAGTCAGGGACGGATACAAGAGGGGGTCTTATAGTCCAAAAAATGTTCCCCCTACCCCTTATAAATTTTTTGTTGCTCTTTGATTTAGGTTATGCTTATTCCCATTTATCTGTTGAGCCAAAAAAAAGAAAAAAATTCATCAGAAACTCTTCAAACTTGGTCACAATGTTTCTTGACTTAAGATCTCAAACAGATAAAATTTTGAAGGGTCAAAGGTCATGGTCAAAATCGATGAGAAATACTCATTTTTCATCGGAAACATGCCAAAATTGGCCAAATGTCCATTGACAATCTTGAGATGACTGAATTTTGTAGGGACATGATCAAAGGATCTGGCCACATGCAATGAAGAACTGTACCACCTAGTTTTACAGTAAATCACTATGTAGTGTGTCAGGGAAGTTTGAGGAAGTAGCTAGTGCTGTGGTTTTCAACCTGGTAGCCCTGAGTTACATTAGTGACCGTAGGCCTAGTAGATATTTTGTCAATTTTATTCCCCTGTTTTTTATTTCATTACTATACTGTATTTTAAATATTTATCCATTTATTATGAAGTGGGTACAGGTTTGCACATTCAAAGTTGAAGTTGATGAATACTTCTGTTGGCCATACACTCTCAGTGCATTTGATCAAATTTTACCTTCCAGGTAGGCCTACCCATTTAAAGTCCTGGTTGAAAAGAGGCAATGCAGGCAAGACAACAACCAGCAATTTTAACTCCAAACCTCGGGATTAGGAGTGATTGACAACTGCTCCATTTTTCGGGACTGAGCTTTCTTCCATTTCTATATTTTTTCATATTTATTGTTTCATATTAAGTTAACAAATGTGGCAGAACCAAACCAAATGAGAAATTAGTTGCAAATGCTAGTTTTCACAATAAGCAGAAATTTACAAATGGTCAATTTTTTTCAAATTTTATTTTATTTCAAAAATATAAAGTTCATACATTCAGCAAATTTCAGATATATGATCAAAAAATGTTTGAAATGACCTTGCTTAGTCATTGTATACTGATAAACAATTTTCAAATTTTCTCAAAACTTACATTTTAAATGTTCGATTGTTTATAACTTTGCAAGGAAACTGATTTTTTTTGCATGCGAAAGATAATGTGTAGTTTTATAATCTATAAAAAACTCAATTCTCAATTTTCCGACTTATGCCTCATTTTGCTTGGCTCTGCCACATATGCTGATTTGATTTGACTTTTGGTGAAATGAAAACTTACCCATTGGCAAGTAAAGAAGTTCATTTCCTGTAACTGATAATTCTTCCAGACGATGAAGTAGAGTGATCTGGCGGGGGAGAACTCGGAGGTGATTCTTGTCAAGGTTTAAGGTCTGCAGCGAGGAGCATCTGTGGATTTCAGATGGTAGTGATTTCAGCTGGTTATGGTTTAGTACCAGTGTTAATAAATCAGTCATCCTACCAATCTCTGTGGATTAAAATTTGTTTAGAAAATTAAAAGCTTTTTTCTTAACACTTTGGCCACCAGGGGTTTGAAAAACATAACTACTAGCCATTGCCAGATATTTTTAGCAAATATTTACACTTTTCCTAAGCCCATTGAAAGTGTGTATTTAATCACATTGAAGTATAATAAACAGCACAAGAACTCCAGACAGAATATAGTGCTCAAATCATTATTAAGTAATTATCAGAAATTTTGAAACACAGAAATCTCGGTGTTTGGCAGTCGAATATTGCATTACCACAATATGAAGATGTCTGTGTTTGGCAGGAAAAGTGTTAATAACTTCTCAAGCTTATTAATCGATTTTTATTTTTATTAAATTGCAGATTGAAGTAGACAGAAGCAAAATGTAAATTATATGATCTTGCGTACAATAGTTTACTAGCTATATAATTTGATTTGTGCAATGCTGATGAGTACAGTTGAAAATAATTGTGAAAAAAAACAAAAAGTCCCTAAAAAGTTGTTCTCAAAATGCTTTTTGGTTTGACAGGGTCTAAAACCATAAAAAAACATGTATGTCGCCCAAGCCCCACTGACTCAGGGTCGGACATTTTTTTATTTTGCAAATTCTCCAATTTATTGGCTAAATACTTAAAATTATCCAGAAAATTGTAAAAAATACAAAAAATTATTGAGAAAATTGTAAAATATACATTGAATTATCCAGAAATTTGTACTTAAGGTTATCCCAAAATTTATGTACTGGGAATAAAAAATAATAATATGTGACATTTATTGCCAAGGCCTCTAAGCGCTTCACAATTATTACTCCCAATCATGAACAAACGCCTATGGAATACAATCCATTCCATAATGTTGCAGCTGTAATCAGCGCGTATAGCATTTGTACCTCCCAGGTACCCATTTATACTCCTGGGTGGAGAGTCAAGTACTAAATGAAAAAAAATGATGTTCAGAACAACCCACACTCAAATTTTGTAAAAAATTCTGTGCTTGAGCAACAAAGATTTTGTTTTCTTGGAGACCTCCATGAAAATATAGATTAATACCCCATTCAGACTAGCATCGCATTGCGATCAATTGTAGCAATTGTAACAACCAATCACACCCAATCACAAAGTAACATCGTGTGTGAATGCTCACCAATAGTAATCGATATCGCAATTGTTACTGGTTGCGA
>JAOTQE010138139.1:0-11793 GCA_025631205.1 Nesometra sesokonis
CGTTTTGGATGGAAAGAGAATATTCCTATAGCGGATGGAATGTTGCCAAATATATTGCCGAAAACTGTTTGTTATGGATGGGGATTTGGCTGGTGGAATGGAACAGACTGCATTTGCCAGCGTAAGTAAAGCTTTCTTTATCGAGGTCTATATTTAGACAGCTTATTCCATCAAATGTAAATATAACAAATTTTTTTTCAAGTAGTATAAAAATAATAATAATATAATGTGCCATATTGCACACCTCAGCTCCTACCATGGTGGAGAATAGATGGGTAAGTTTTTATAATAATTCAAATGTTGACATAGACATCGTGGTCAGTGATGAGGGGTATGGGGATGCATTCCAACTCCCTCACTTAAGGCCCTAAACACATCCTTCTAGAGGCCTGAAACAATAAAAATGTATATGAACCAGTACACTGGGGTAATACAATACTCATCTCGAAAGATTACTGGGTTCCTTATAGTGCACACGAGCCATTTGTGTACACTGGGCCTAAGTTTATAGTCTTTATCCGAGAAGACTTGTTCCACCACATGAACCATGGTGTGAGTAGGTCTCCTGCTTTAACCAATCGGCCATACAAGGCAATGCAGTGCTGAAGTCGATGACAGCAGGCAAGTGATAAAAATGTGTGTTCTTTAGCCACATTTCTCAGACTAATCTTAGAGCCAATTGAAAGTAACTTTATATTATATTATTTTATTAAAGAACTTAAGCTGGAGGATGTTGTGTGTTAAACAGACAGCATCCAGCTTAGTTCTTTAACAAGGGTACTGTAAACCCTCAGCTGCCCTCTACTGTATTTTATTCATGGTCTAACACACCTCTATTAAACAGGAGGAGCATATTGTAATCTGCATCTACACCAAAATATAATCATTATTGTCACTCACTACACCATCATACAGAAGTGAATTAATACAGTTAACAGTTAAGCTCCCCAAGGTGAACAAAATTTCTTGTTTGTGTGAAAGAAACAATTATTAAATTAATACAGTTAATGTTCACGGAAATATATCATTGCTTATTTTTTAATTTTTTTTTTTACACATTTGTTGATAGCAGGCCTGCAGCTGATGTAGGTTATGTGTACAGATTATTTGTACTTTTTCGATGCTACCTTAAGATTTGAATCACCTGAGTTTAGTGGGTACTGTGCTCTTAGCATTCACTACCAAGCTTTTCTGATTTGATTTAATCTATTTAGTGTTGTGGGAACGGCAAGAATAACCCACGAAAATCTGAAGTAGACCTATATCTAGTGGGGTCCTTCTGGTGATGATTAGAGACAATCCCGTATTCTTTTTCGAAGATTGTACTGCATTCCTTAATGTGCACATGGGCCAAAGTCCAAAGTGAACTTATTTCTAGTGGGATCCTTCTGGTGGTGATTGGAGACAATTTCCTATTCTTCTCTGAAGTTTGCACTCCGTTCATTAATTTGCAAATGAATAAAGTTGTACATGGGACCAACGACTTAACGATCAAACCATGAATCAACAAATCTCCACAGTTCGACAGACAACACAGTGGTTTTCACGAGCTATACCAAATGAGCTTAAATGCCATTCTCAAATTTCTACTGTGGATGTAAACATTTCCAATGATTTCATGTTCTTACATTTTTAGCAACTGAATGCGAAGACCCTGGCATCCCTGGGAATGCCATCCAGTATAGGTCAACCTCCGACTACAGTGTTGGTACACTGATATGGTTTGAATGCCTAGAACCAGGTTTCAGACCTTCACATGAAGAACCCATACAGTGTATCATTGATGGACTACTGCCTACAGAGGAGCCAACAATTGAACCTACAGACTTGTACACTACAGATGAAGGTATGACATTTGTGAGGTGTCATGACAAAATGAGTCGTATTGTATGTCAGGTCATTTTGAGATATCCACAAAAATAGACAGGAAGTTATAATTTTATAAATATGAGATTTGTTTTGTTTTTTTATTAAGTTTATTATTTAAATTTGTATAATTAAAACATTCTGTTCATGTTTATTTACGATAAACATAGTTTTGAGCTACATTTTGTAAAGGTTATTTTTCAAAATCAACGGAAAAACAGGTTGTCAACGGTTGTTTATTTTTAAAGTCGTTTTTCTTCAATGTGTGTTTTCACGCATGAACAGTTCAAAATTATATATGGTTATACTTAAAATATGAACTTAACTAAAAAAACAAAATTAAATTTATAATATATTCTATCAGAATATAACAATAACTTTAGTTTTGCTTTTTTGCAACACAACTCATTTTGTGATGACACCTCACATTTGTACTGTAAATATGAATTGTTGCTTAAAAATAATAAATAAATCATCAATATTAATGCTTTGATGATGGTAATGATGATGATGATAATGGGTTATTTACAAGTAGTATACAATGATCAAAAACATCAGATAACATTATTTTAGCAGAGGTCACAAGTTGTAAAAACAGAATTCCTGGAGATTACTCTTGGTTGTCCTACCACTGTGTGTAATGTTTGTGTGTACAAATACCCTTATTTGTAAACTCAAAACCTTGCCTGTTATGAAATGATAGTTTATAACATGTATTGTCACTGCTAAAATGTGCTATTACTGTTCTCCAAAACCTTACTGAACTCATACTTGTTTACTTTCTACCAATATTTTGAAATCAATAGGACAATTTATGCTCTGATTGTGAAACTTTTACAAAACCTAGAGAATTTCCTGGAGAAATGTAAATTTCGGTAGAAAATTTGATATATCTGGGAGCCCGGGAGATGATCCAAAATTCCTGAAGATTCCAGGACAATGCTGGAGACTTGGGAGCTCTGTTTTAGAATTGGGGAAAGGCTGGGTATTTGAAATATGTTATCGATTAGGGACTTCTGTTATCTCTGGGATCTCATCTCAACATGTTGTTTTCAGTAATTTTCTTTCAGCTAATAAACTAATACTGTTGCTACTGAATTACTGTGGTAACTGCATTAGCATAATCTTGCCATTGTCTCTCTTGATTGATGATTAATGATATATTAATTTACAGCTTTCTCAGCATGTGAACCTAATCCTTGTCTTCATGATGGTATTTGTCGCACACGTGTAAACAACACATATGTATGCTACTGTTTACCAGGTTACTGTGGTCCTAATTGTGAGGAAGATCAAACACGTAAGTTCAAAGTTTTACATTTTGCAGAGTTGTTGGAGAAGTCGGATGGCACAGCATGCGTAGTTCAGGTCTCAGATCATGAGATTAGGTGTTCGAACCTCGCTACAAACTTCTCTGCAGACCAGCTTGTATCGGAAAGGTTGTAAAAGTGACCCATGCCATGTTTCAGTCTTAGATACAAGTAGACTACGGTCCACGAATGTATCTAAAGCTGAAAAAAATTAATTATCAGGTCACTAGTATCGAGATATATATATAAAAGACATTTGGAATGCCAATTACAAAGGCAGAAATTTGAAATCCATACTTGTTCATGTCTTGTGTCCTTTGCACAAGTATCCATATTGGCTCTGTCTACCCAGGAGTATAAGTGCTACTTGGGAGGTACTATTGTCATTGAATCTTGTCATTGTCAATGATATTCTTACCGTTGCAACTCAAGTAATCAAGCATATAATTGATGAAAAAAAGAAATATCGTATTGGTCCGAGGATCAATCACTGGGTTACTACATCCAAGATGACAAAGTAACTTTAACACTAACACATTGAAGATTATTTGCTAGAAAGTCAGAATTGTGTTCTGTCACTTTGTGAAAATTTTAATGAAGGGGTTGGGGAAAAATTGTTTAGTAGGCCAAGAGTGACCTTTCTGTTACCTACATTTAAGCACCTCCTCCTAGGCCCAAACCTGTAGGTAGGCCTATTTTGTGTGACAAATTCTACAATTTTATTCACCCATTGCTGCGTAAAATTCTAGCACTCTATTAGGCTACGATTATTTATAATAATTTATTGGAAAGTCTGCTTCAAAAAATTGGATTTTGTCAGTTCGTTCAAGTTCAAGTTTTATTTATTTACATAACACATTTAAATATAAATATACAAGTAAAAGTGAAATAAATAATTATGCGTATGTCTGGAGAAGACCAGATAAGCCGGGAAGGCTTTAAGCCTGGGTCCACCAGTAATTAAATTAATAATAACATTGTATTTCAATTATTTTATAGACTAAACTCCCCCACCAATCCCCATCCCCTCCCCCACCCAATTCACAATAATAGTAATAATACTTAATAACAATAACTATTCAACGACAAAAGATAAGACAAGGACATAAGATGATAGACGGACGAAGAAAATAAAATAAAACAAAGACAGTTGGACATAAAAACATTACAAAAACACATAAATAACATGTTAAGTTTAAAATCGTTTTCCATTGGCCATGTGACTTTATTGTGATTTGAAAGCTATCGACCTGGAAGCAACTGAAATGCATAGAGCCGCCACTAGGTAATTTCAAGCAACAAAATGGCAGTGCTCTGTAATAAATTTGCATAAAATTTTCTTCTCGATTACTGTTGGTGAACATTCACACACGATTTTGATTGGGTAGGATTGGTTTTCGCAATACGATGCTAGTCTGAATTGGGTATTAAAAGATCAAAGAGTTTCAAGGTGGTTTACAGCAGTGTTACGTAAAACTTTCTAAAAAATCTTCCAAACTGCTGGAATGAGATTGATTTTTTTGTAAATATTATTAGGTAGATGTGATTATCCACTTATAGGGCCTGTTTCTAGTGGAGAGAAAAAAATTGATCAAAATTTGTTTTTTTTTTTTTTGAAAAATTGATTATTTTCTGGCAGTAGAAATGGGACCAGTTTGAAAAAAAAAAACAATTAAAAAATACCGATTAAAAACACTCTAGGAATTGAGGGTTGGAACGGCAAATACTTGTGATGCACTTTTTAGCAGCAACGCAAAAATACTGATTATTATGTGACCTCGGTCAAATCACAGGCACAACAACAAGCATGAGATCGTCAGTTCTGCAGCGCTGCACCTCACTATGGCTTAATCATGGCAAAATCATTGTTATCATGTCATTAAATTAATTTTTAAAATTAATTGGCTGGTTTATATGTCCATAGTAAAATATAAAATTGATCAAATGTGCTATTCTTCTTACAATGACTTAATCATGGCAAAATCATCGTTATCATGTCATTATATTAATTTTAAAATTAAAACACTGGTTTATTGTTTATAGTAAAATATAAAATTGATAAAATGTGCTTTTCTTTTAATGCGATCACGTGAAAATACTGGTAAAACTTGGGGTTGTAAATGTAAAGAAACTAAAAAGCGAATCCAACCAATTCGTCCCAAAATCGAGAGGTCTTTGTTTATGGGTAATGGTTACGTAATTATCACCAGGATGGTGGACATTTAACTGATTTCATTTAGGTAAAAAAATTAAGTTGAAATGCGGTAGATCGAAGGACACTCATAAAAATTTTGATTAATATTAATCAATAATTTTGTGTATTTTGAGTAGAAACAGGCACTTAAAGATAGAAGAATTACAGCATCTTTCCAGATTTATGGAAGATAGCATATTGGTGAAAGACTTTTTAAATATAATATAAATCAAAATTAAATTCAGATAAAATGGATTTATCATCGTTATAGATAATTTCAAATGTAAGTGAACTTTATACTTATTAATACTTTAGTGCTTGTGGGATTAAGGTTGTTTTTTGTGTTTGCAATGTGTTCAGACAATTGACGTATTAGAAATTCATGTCTAGTTAATAAATAATGTATATAGACAGGAAGTGCTTTGAATGTGGAAAAGTAATTTGCTGAGAATATAATTAATTGCCTAGCAAAGCAAATGATGTTTAACCTAGATTAAAGTACAGGTTTACTCAACAAGTTTCTTTTACGATTATGTTTAAATATATTGACATTATTGATAAACCCTTATAAAAATTATTAAATTTGTATCAACAAAAAGGAATAAAGTCTATAATGTTATGTTAGTCTTATAACAATTATCAAATTTGTATCAACAAAAAGGAATAAAGTCTATAATGTTAAGAAAACAGGCATAACTAATTTTTAGTTGTTAGGAAAAAGAGTGACCCAGATCCATGTTCAAAATTAAGTCTCCACTTAATGTTTTGTTTCATTTTTTTCATTTAATTACACAACAATCAAACCTAAATTTGCTGAAAATTACAGTTGTGAAATTCTATTTTGCATTTTTTTTAAACCTCTTAAAAATTTGCCTCGGTGATCGGGGATAGAACCCTTGGGACCTGAAAGGGTTAATACGTAGTACACTTACTGTAGAATATGTGACTAAAAGCTTTTCTGAAACTATCATCAACAGCATTATATATAAATGGATTTATCATTGAATTAATAAATGCCATAAGATCAAAAATGAGGTGTAAAGAATACTTATGTCGAAATACTGTATGTATACAGTATGGTGCTATACAAACCACATAAACTGTGACAGTCACAAGTAATGTCCGGAAAACTTTCATTTGTGATTTGGATCTGATGGCAGTTCTAGTTGAGTTAGTTGATTTAACACTTGATTTTCGCAATGTGATCAGCATCAGTATATAAAGAACAATTATGATGATTATGAGTAAAGACTTGATAGCCAAATCCACATAGCCAAAATATGGAATGATTTTTAGATCACGATATTCACAATATAAAACTGAATATGTTAAGCTTTCAGTTGAAATTGTGGACGATATTGTCGTGATGAAAACAATATCTTTTGTATTCCAAGTCAAAGATATCAGCCATATAATTATGCATATTTGTACAGGTCTCAAACAAACGCCAAATCCACGTTCCCGAAATTTTACAGGCTTACTCACTGCTCGGTAACGCTCGATGGAAACCCAGCAGATTGTGAAGATAGCCACATACATGGAAGTATGGATTATATACTTCAGCAGTGGACAACCCCAGTTTATCTTGAAACCAGTATCTGTCCAATCATTTAATGGAGTTTTAACATAGGAGATCCATATTTGAATGGGTGTCACCATTAAAAATAGTGTATCTGCTATTGCCAAATTGGCTAAATACAAATAGACAGATGTGCGCATACGTTTCGTGGTCGTTATAACAATAATTGTCATTAAATTTCCAAGAATTCCTAATGCAACCACAATAGGTAGAATAAATGATATAATAACTTTGTCAGCATTGGTATATCCCTTTGACTTTATGATATCTATCAATTCATTATCAAACTTCTGTTCAGGTGTGTCGTTAGCAACAGACATTCTGGCGAAATTGAACGTTTGCTTCTGACTTCTGAAATAAAACAGAGCAAGTAATAGTTTAGATGTATGAATAGTATTTTTCTTGGGTTTTTAATCATAAGGTTCAAATTATGTCTAATGTCGGGGAATTTTCTGAAAAAAACTTTTCTTAAACCTGTTAACTACAGCGTGTCTGTGCTGAGCTTAGCACAGTTTATAGATGAATATTTAATGATGCATCGTCTGTAGGTTTTCTTTGCAAGTGCAGTTGTAGGTTAGTCTTTAATGTTGTACTGTAGGTGAATTTAAAATGAATGCATAAAATGAAATTTGATTCTAGATTAAGTATAAATTGATGAATCTGTAAAAAAAATGAGCTACAGTGTTATCATGTTTTTAAAAAACAGAGTAATATGATTTCTTTCAAGGAATTATCATCCAAACTCTGTTCAAAACTTGAATTATTTTTGTATGTGTTATTGTTAGCAACAGACATCCAGATGAGATATAGAGTTTGCTTCTTCTGAAATTAAATGAAAAAGAATGAGTAAAAGAATTAGGTCCTAATCCCAGGGGTTTTGGTTCAAATCCTATCAAATATCCGAGAAGTTTAAGATAAAGATAACTATTCGTAAGGGCAGAATACTTTTACACATTTCATTTGCATCTCTGTAGTTGTGGTGTAGTTAAATCTAGACAATGTTATGTATTTATTTATGCATATATTTTAATTATTTATTTTATGGATTATAATAATAGTAATAGTAATTTAGTAATAGTACTATGTAGGTTTCTATATTATAGTGCTTTATACAATTAAGTCTTGGAGCGCTTTCCACATTATTACCCCAATCATTGGCACGACGTCTTTTCTGCATGATATATAAATCAGCGCATGACATTCAAAACCCTTTACATCACTCCTGGGTGGGGAGAAGCAACTGCAGATGAAGCGCCTTGCTCAGTGGTGAGCCTCGGACTTTCAACTCTCAACCTCTCGATTGGAAGCCCAAATTCTTACTGCTATGCCACATGGTGTTTAAGTGAAGATTTAAAGGAATAGTAAAATTGAAAGATTGAGCATTGCGGATTTCTAATTGAAGTGAATTAAAGAAAGAAGGGGTATGTGACTAAAAACAAACTTGAAAATTTCCAAGTGAGGTCTAGGGATAAGTAAATCACCCCTAGTTATCAGAAGAATGTTCATCTGGCCATTAGCGATGCCTTTAGTAAGAGACGGACAGATAGACTGGAGAGCAAGATTGTGGAGCACTTGAAAATGCTCATATGGATCTCTTTCTGTTTAATTTTCAACCAAACAGTACAATTTAATTGGGCTGTTACGTACTGTTTTTAGCCTTTATCATAGAATGAGTGACAACTTCCATGTTTTCTGTTAGCTTGTAACAGTAATTGTTGTATTTCAATGTACCACGTTCACAATTGTTCGTTATGTCATTTTTAGACCATAATTTTGACAGGGACTTGTTAAAACCAATCAGAACAAAAATTACATGTATAGAATCTATGGATATCCCTCTTTCGGAAGCAAATTTGATTAATTACACGCTAAATTGATGAAAATCATGAATTTTTATCATGGACTCTTAAAAAACACGACAAAAATGTAGCCTGTACATTGCTAGCTGTTGAGTGATCTGTTGTTTTAAAAACAAATTGACAAGGTTAATTGTCTTTTTTTCGATTTAAATTTTACAAATATTTTTTAGATTTAAATTGCTTTGCAAATAGTTTAAGTCATCTGAAGCTCAAGTAAATAAGCAAGGCCTAGAGAAGCTAGGCTCTCTGCTTTGGGTTAAGTGTTTTCAATAGGTGATCCCCTGCTTTGTCTGACCTACCAATTTCTAAGCTCCATGTACAGTATAATATGCACCCCAACTTTTGTGATCAAAATTGCTTATTGAAGGTTCAACTTATACGGCGAAATATATAGTAAATTGTTGTAGTTTTGTTGTATAGCATTTTATTCAGAAACTGAATATATTCTCAAACATTTGCCCCTCATGACATTACCACTGTATATATTGTATAAAGTTAATAAATAAAGTAATAAATGATTGAAATTTGACCTACTGTTTCTGTGTCCTCAATTATTATATAAGCGGATATATTGCAATTATGGGGGGGACGCAAATGTCCGGGGGAAAATGTCCTGGGGGGGCTAATGTACGGGTGGGGAAAATACCGCGGAGTAAATGTCCGGGGGGAAACCAGCCTAGACCCATAATTTAGTCATCAATCACAACCCCCCCCTTCCCCCCCCCCTCCCCGGCAAAAAGCCGGTTCAATGACTCTTCTAACCACGCGACTTATTTGTTCCTTACCTGTGTCTCTGACCTTACCTCCCCACCCTGCAATGCAATATAATAGATTTCTAGAAAAATCACAATATTATTTCTAACATAAAAGGCCCATTGTTACCAATGTTCTATTTTGTAACAAAAAATTAAAGTATTCTAAATTTTACTATTTTATATTCAAAATTATAAATATAATGCTGATCTGCCATTTTTATGTTATTTTAATAGTTCAAAACATTAAAAAAATCAATATAGGAATATAATTTGATTTTTTGGGTGGATCCTAACAAATAAAGCGGATAAATCTGTATATGCTTTGCTTCTGTGAACATTCAAAAGCTAGTAACTAATGTGCGACACGAGTGCCGTGTACAAAAACAGCACTTACGATGGAGGTAATAGCATGGGCGACATTTACACAGATACCATCTGCAGCTAACTACCTTAGTAACGGGACATTATCAGTAAAATTGTTTAGGCCTAGCCTAAAAGTAGCCTAAAGGAGTTTGATAATTATTAGATTTTTTTCCCCTCAAGAATAAAACTAAACAGGTATGTAAGCAACTAATCATGTTTGTTATTTTAGAAATAATAAACAGGTAAAATTTCAAATGAAATTTATTTACCTAATTATCATCTATAAGGATACATGCATACGAACCTGTCTACAGTAGTCTCTATTATTCTCTTTATATCGTGTTTAGTGGTGATCTTCCAAGTAATAAAACATTTTTCTCCTGTTGTTTGTTAATTGCCAATGAAATTTATTTACCTACAGTATGTCTATAAGGATGCATGCGTACAAACCCGTCTACAGTACCTGTATTCTCTATTATTCTCGTTATGTCCTGTTTAGTGGTGATCTTCCAAGTAATAAACAATTTTTCTCCTGTTGTTTGTTAATTACCAATGAAATGTATTTACCTACAGTATTGTCTATAAGGATGCATGCATACAAGCCTGTCTAAAGTACCTGAATTCTCTGTTATTCTCTTTATGTCCTTTTTAGTGGTGATCTTCCAAGTAATAAGCGATTTTCTCCTGTTGTTTGTTAATTACCATGATGTGTTCAAATGATCAATTAAAATGATTCGAAGCAAGTTCTTTTAATAATTGATGGGCTTACTGGGAAATCAATTAGTTGTGTTTGCAGTTCCGATCCTTTTGACTGTATTAGAAATGTATGCCAAGATATATGATGCAAAATGTTTTAGCTTTTTGGAAAAAAAAAAGAGACTTGGTTGCTATAGTCGCACTACACAAGGCAACACTTTTTTATTTCTTGCTTCAAACTTTTTTTTTAATAATCTTCTAAAAGGAGGATGGAATAAAAATAAACTGTTCACTTAACAATCCACACCTATAAAGCGAGAATGAACCAAAAGATTTATTTTTGTTTAAAAAAAAACAGATATTTTAAATAATGATTGATCACTCAATATATGTTTTCATTTTCATTTGGACATCAATCTGAGTTTTAGAAAACAACAAATTCAAACAAATTTCTTCAAAGGTCCTGTAACATACAAAAAAAGAGGAAACAGAGCAAATATGGCAGTCCGTTGATGTACGTTAGCATCCCTTTAGCCTCTTGTTTTTCTCTGCTGAATCCGTTGAATGACCGAATACGACCGGTATTAACGGTAAAAGATTTTGATGACATAATTTACCTTTAACTCAGTGGCATAGTTTAATGGATTTAACATCTCAGTTTATCTATTGTCAATCATTTGTTGGTAAATTATTTTAGGGTTGCTAATAATGTCATAATTTTTTTTATTTTTCTAACTTATTCCCAGCTGAACATTTTTAAATATATATATAACCATGACTGGTGTGATGACTGGTGTGATGTTAACCATGACTGGAGTGATTTTTATATATCAAAATAATTGAATATTGTTTAAACAATCCTAATTATAAAATAATGGGTAATTAAGAATAGTTAAATAATATTATGCCTGTAAGTCAAGTTTTTGAGCATTAAGTATTTGTAGCTGTTTGTGAAAACGCCAAATAACTGTAATATTGCATCATTTCACCAGTTTGCTTGTTTATGAAGGCGATAATCACTGTTACACATGCTAAAGCGAGGGGGAAAAACAACTTTCTCAATTCTGTTTATGTATCGTTTCCACGGTTGTGGAAAAAATTACCTCCAATAATTCAAAATTCTCCATCTGTATCAGTTTTTAAAAATGCTTTGTCTGAATATTTTATTTCT
>JAOTQE010138150.1:0-11792 GCA_025631205.1 Nesometra sesokonis
GATATTTATGTTAGTTTTGTATGTATGTATATAAGTTTGTATTTTTGAGGGCCCCTCATAATCAGCTCACGCTGGATAGGTAACCCTCGGGAAATATGGTTAAATAAATAATAAATAAATAATGAATGGATTTCTTGTCCTGGAGCCGGAACGCTATTGCCCAGACCCAGTACCGTTCGTTTATCATTCGGGAAATCCCTTACACTACAGTACCTTAATATTTCATGATGATACTATTATAATCCAGGGATGTCACCATGCTGGACGGTGCTGGACGGCCCCATCCGGAACTCGACTTTTCCGTCCGGCATTTCTAGGCTAGCGACCACCACTAATATTCCTAAGCATTTCTAGGCTAGCGACCACCACTATTATTTCTTCCCTTAACAATTGTCAATTTTAATAAAATATGTGACTGATACTTCAAAAAACATTAGAAATCCTAGCCTTATTACTAAAACAAAAGATTACAGCTTTTGTTTTATGGTCATGTTTTGTAATGTAATGAAATAACTGCCCTTCGTCATTGTTCATCACACGCTTGAACAGCATGAGTCATTGTGTGCGTATGGGTGGGTCACGGTTCACGAAAAAGGGGCGCTGTTTGCCGTCCGACACTCAAAAATGCTGGTGACATCCCTGATAATCAGGTTGCAATATGCATTGGATCACAATAATAATACAGTATGGTAAAATTTTTAACAATAAGAAGGAAAACAGTTTTTTAAAGCTTATTTGTTTGTTGCCTTGTAGGGTTCAGTGGATTTCATGTTGGTACAGTTTGGTTTGAGCATTTTCAAATACAGTGGTAAAAGTTCAAAGTAAGTACAGTCTGCCTTTTTTGAGTTGTTTTATGATTTTCAGTCATTAAACTATAAGGATTTTATAGAAGGGAGGTAAATTAACATTAAACAAATCTAAATTTAAGACAAAATCTCCACGGCCACTTATGTTAGGTTCTAAACGCATTAGATAGGAAGAACAAAGAGATTTTTGAACTGGGGTCCCTTATGGGAGGTTCCAGAGGTTCCCACACAGGGAGGTTTCAATTTCAATTTTCAATATATCATTTATTCACTTCCTTTAAATAACATAATTATAAATGTTCCAAATTGAACTCTTAACAAAAAAGAATAAAGTATATAAATGTATGTAGTGAAGTAAAATTTAAAGGAAGCAGGCAGATGCCCGGAAGGAATGATTCTTGTATTGGGCCAGCCTGAATAAGTAATTTAGAGATGAAAAGGAGGATTAGACTAGTCACCAAAAAACAGGACACAACAAGGACGTTACAGGACAACTACTAGGTCAAAAGAAAAACGACAACAGTACAGACAAGACGATAGCAGATCAAATACCAGCCAGTTTAGAAAATTGATAACTACAATAGAGATACAAAAGTATTATAAATCAGTAGTATTTAGCAATAAGGTGTTTCTTGAGTTTTGTGGAGAATGTTCGCTTTGAGATTGAATTAATTATGTAAGGTGGTAAATTGTTCCACAATTTTGAGCCAGAAAATCTAATATTATGTTGGAGGTAATTTGTGTGATGCGTAGGTATATAAAAGTCAAATCTATTTCTTGTGCAATGAGAATGGCGACAAAAGTTTGGAATGAACAAATTACAAAGGTGGTTGGGAAGAAGATGATGGATAGATGAGTATAAGAAAATGCATTGTTGTATAGCATTTATGTCAAAAATGTTAAGGAGATTTAGGTTGGAGAAAATAGTAGATGCATGAGACTGTACTAGGTTGTCTAGAGCTATGTACATTTGACTTACAGTTTATACTCATAATCTGAGAAGAAATGAGTGAGCCTTTAACTGTGCTACTATTTTAACAATGAAAAAATCTACAGTATAATACCCTTTTTTCTTTGAAGGTACACAGTGTATCCATTTAATTTCTACGTATTTCCAACGCCACTGAATCGACATGCACCTGATCCAAGATTTCTTTGTCAGGTAATTTTAATCTACATTATATAAAGCACAAGCTCTCCTTGTTTGCCCTTATTACAATTCTCATTTACTACCGGATAAAGTCATTTTTATCTGGGTATAATTTCTCCAAAATGTCATTCATTTTTACCACTAAGTATACCTTTGAGACTATCTAGTATAAGGTTCTATACAAATCAATAACATTACATTACATTTTTATCAAGCACCACTATACAAAAGACATAAATCGGATTTGTGTAATTTCATCAATAACTATAAACTATTATACAACACTTATGTATTGTAGCTATTTGATTGGTTGTTTATAGGTCATGTGATATTTATTAAAAAGTTCTATTGCTAATGATACAAATGCATGGTGACAAAATACTTTTTAACGGTTTCGTAAGAGGAAGAAAAAAATTATCACATGGCAAGTGGTAAGACACACACTAGGCACCTGTCTTTAAGGTATCGATTAAAACAAATTTAACGAACAGGGCACGTCACAGCTTTTTTTTACTAGTGTCGACAAATCTAGGGCCTAGCCTAATTTTAGGAAAGTAGAGTACAGAAGAGTATAAACTAGCTTTGGACTAGTAAGTCAATTGGGAACGTACAGTAATATACTAGACCATACACACAGTAAATTTTATATAAAACAATATTTGGTACAGAATATAATTCAGTGAAAGATAGTTCTATTCAACCCGGCTTCGTCTCATTGACTAATATCCCACCTTCCATCTCATTTTGTATTCTCTTTTTATAATCGTACTATTATTTGTTTACTGTTCACAGTTTACAACTAAAATAATAAGTAGAACTTAATACATTTGAACTTCCCATAAGTGGACACCCTCGAGTTTAGGAAAAGTGTCCACTTACGGGAGGTGTCCGCTTACATGAATTTCTGCCGATAGAGGACCAAAGTTGAAAATTTATGTATACGTCCTTATGTCTCGCATTTCATGGCATTCTCAACACAAATGACCTCTCAAATGTCTATACACAGCATTCTATTTTATTATTAAATATTGTTTGCCATTTTTAAGATTGATTCAGTAATATGATTCTCAGCCATTACAGTATAAGGACGAATTTGTACAGAAATTTTGTTATGCAGAAAATTACTAAATTTTCCGGGATGGCCACTTATGGGAGGTAAATTAACATACAAAAAATCTAAATTTTAAGACAAAAAGTGTCCGTCTGCGGGAGGTGTCCGCTTATGAGAGGTACCAAATGTACTGATTAGATAGGAAGAACAAACAGGTCTTTGACTTAAAATCAAATCAAATCAAATTTATTTTTTCAAATGAAGCATAAAACACAATATATATGATAATTATTAAAACGAGATCAACTTGCTATGATAATACAAAATAATAGGCTATTGATAAATAGGTTATACTTAATTGAGAAAATGCAACAAAGCAAAGGAAGATCAGTAAACCAAAGTGGGTTTTTTGTTTGACCCACCATCTTAACTAATTATTATCTTAACCAAAGGAAAGAAAAAAAATGATTGAGATATAATATATAAAAAATATATATATAAAAAATAAATAAATAACAAGAAAAAAAAATATATATATATATATATATTCACGGCAGCGCGCACCCCGTCGCCAGGAGCACGCACTGCACATACTTATTAGTTGATTAGTAGACCTTTCGGGTACTTAGTGTCTGTTATGGGAGGTGTCCGCTTACGAGAGGTGTCCGCATAGGGAGGTTCAACTGTTGTAGTAGTTCCGTAGTGAAATCGGCATATCCATAATACTTGAAATCCATGTCAGTGTCGTATCACTGTGTAAGGTATCCGTAATAGCACCGTATAAACCATAGCATAGAGCTGTATGATGTCCACATTGCGTAGTAATCCATAGTAGATCCGTAGGGCATACGTAATTCTACGTATGCTGCGGTTTCACAACCGGCATATCCAGCGGCTTTCCGGGAAGGTGTGAACCTAGCTTAACAATCCATTCAATAATGTTGTAAATGCAGGAGGTACATATGTCATACATTGACAGGGATATTATTATGCAGGGCGGAGCTGGGCAGGGCCACCCACCCTAAAGCTTATTCTAAGACCTGCCACCCAGCCTACTCGCCCTTATATTGTTGCAGCCCCACCCTTGGATTTTTCTAGCTACATCCCTGATTGATTACCCAAAAACATATACAGTCAATCAGCATGATTCTGATCATTACCAATTATTATAGTTTAAATTTAAACCTTTGACAAACCAAGCAAATTTACTGACCTATTGACAGTTTCAACCACCTTCAACAGTGGTCATCTTCAGAGTGATGACTCTGTTGTTAAGCATACTGATCACTGGTAGATGGCGGTTGCCTAACAACAGGGTCATATACATCACTCAGTAAATGGTTACCAATTACCATTTATTATTTTTTAATTGAGGTACAAATTTAAATCTTATGTATTATTCTTTCAGAGCTCTAGCATGGACTTTTTAGCTAGCCACAACTTTGATTTCAATAAACTTTTCCGAGAAGGCAAGTATTAATATTATTTAATAGGTTTTTAACATCTTCTTTCCTCATGCTAGTACTGGGAAATGAATTTCCTTGAACCACATACACCAACAAGGAAATGAAATTAACCAGTCAGAGTTTAATAGTAACAAGGCAATCGTAAACGATTACACCCTCACCTATGTTTTTCAATCCAACATGTCTGAATCCTCTTTTACTGTAAATTGCTTTAGATAGCATGCATAGGCATGCATTCAAGATAAATTTAATTTTGTTTAGAAGGCCATTCCTGATCAATTTGAGCATTTGATCTCCTTTGGACAATTTTTAAAATTTGACCCTTATGACCTAAATTGACCCTTGACCCCAGCTGTGATGTGAGAGGTGTCAGTGGTTATTAATGTCCAATGTTTAATTGCCAAGTGTAGTTTACCCGTTGTTTTTTCCTAATGGTCAAATAATGGCCTTTAACTCAAGTTCAGATCATTTAGACACATAAATAATCTATCAACAGGGTTCATACACATGTAAAACAATTAATTTTTTTTAGTAAGGAAGAAGAAACGATTTTCGAACCAGTTCTAATAGATAATTATGTTTGAGATGCTGTAGTGTTAATGAAATCAAATGACTAGGCGTTATTTTACACAATGACCTTAAATGGACTGCCCATGTCAAAGCAATGACTACTAAAGCTTCTTGTGCTTCATTTATCTTTGTCACCTTAAAAAATTTGGATTTCTGATCCGTAAACTTGTGATGCCTATACTTTCTGTTCGCTCAATACTGGAGTACGCGTCCCCAGTTTAGCACTCATATCTAAATTCCCTTCAAATCAAAAAGATTGAATCGATCCAAAAACGTGCAGAATTATCATGGGTCAACTTTTTTCGTCTTATGAAATTGCCTTAGACAACCTTGGACTAGTAAGTCTTGAACGCCTTGAGCACTTATTAGTTAAAATTGGTAAGAATGCTTTCTTTTTAAACCGAATAGGAAATTCAGTACAGGAAGATCTCTTCGCTCAAATGATAAACTCACTCAGTATAATTTTAGAACTGATCGTTTTAGAAAATCACCTGTACCTAGTATAATCAAACCCTTAATTTGCAATAACCACCTGACATCACCTGACCCTTTCCTGTGTATGCTTTTTTGTTGTATGGTATTGCTTTTAATGTTTTCATCATATTATTTGCTTTTTTAATTTGTATTTTAATGTTGTATTGTATAGCTTTTTAACTTTTTTACTGTGTACTTTTTAATGTAAATTTGGCACAATTCAGTTTATTCTGCAATGCCATTTTATTTTGAATAAACCAGATATGAATGATAAACCAGATATGAACATATCGTTGAATTCCTTGAAAATTCTGGAAAGACAAACATGCATTTTCCAGTCTTGGAAACTACTGGAATATACTAATTATCTTAGAAAATCCTGGAAATTTCATGATATTGAAATTTAGTTGAGGTAAAACACACCTATTTTCATTAAACTCCACAGGTTCATTATTTTTTGAATCATGCTAGCAAGACCATTGGTTGCATGTTGTTGAAATTTAGAAAATATTTCATGGAAAGTCCTTAAAAAGGTTCTTGAATTTTACTTGCTTTAAGGTGTATGAACCCTGTATTAATTAAGGTTTGATCAACAGTTTCTGCAAATTTAAAACTGATACTTGGTAATTTTTTTAAGATGTTTATTTTTTTCTATATTGTTTTCGTATCTGAAGGAATCCCATATTTGACATCTAACAGTGCTCATGCATTGAGAGAAGAGGTTTTACAGAAGTATGCAGGTCAAGGCGTGGTCATACCAAATAAGGAAACAAGCCCCGCCTTCAGAACGCCCCAGTCTAAAGGACCAGTTATCATCCCAGATGAACATAAGGAATTTATCAATCAAATTGTGTAAGGAAAGTCTTAAAAACTAACTTTGAATGCCTTTTTGCAGCTGAAGTTGATGGTAAAATGTTACTGAATCAGGTACTGTATAAGTTGTTATTTTCGCGGGGGTTTAATTTTCGCGAATGGGAACCTTACTGCGAAATTATCAACTCGCGAAAATGTCAATTTTTAAGTTACTAAAACTGTAAACAATGTTGGTGGCGCTCTTCTCGTCAACCCGGAAGGGAGTTTCCATGCCCTCAAGATCGACGAATGACGAACTTTATGTTGCAGTGGTGCTTGCGATGATGCACTGTATGAAGTACAGTATGAAAGATTTGGGGTTCTAAAATTAAAAGATAGAAAGAGCCATTTTTCTCATTTAAAGGCCTAGTACTGGACAATATCTACTTTATCACGAAGGGTATAGGCGACTAGGCCTATTACATATTTTCCCGTCATAGCCTAGGCCTAGGCTAGGCAGTAGCAGAAACGGCCGCCTAATGCTAGGGGTTTGAGCTTCTTTAAGTAAAATATCGTGATTCTGCTGTAGTTAATTATGCCTAGGCCCTATGTCTAGAATACAACTTTTAGCTAAAATGGCATCTGCAAAAATATCAACGCGCGAAAACGTCAAGAAAGTGGGAAATCGTGAAAAATTCTGTACGCGAAAATAATAACGTATACAGTAATCTGATTTCTTAAAACAGACAAGTAAAGAAAGGTCAACTTCGCTCTTTTAAACCAAACCATCCAGTCCGAAAGTTTTGGAAACTTTCAGGTGGGGGTGGACACTAGAGTACAAAACAGCATAATGTTGGGTAGGTCAGTTTTTATTAAAACAACCCATCATGGAAGAAATTAACCTTTAAAATAATTCTCAAGTTGACTACACTGATCTTTTTCTACTAATGTTCTAATCAAGATAATTAATAAATTAATTTTCTTATTGCAGAGCAAAAACAGAGGCTTTTTTAAAAGATAATGACAAAACATCACTACAGCTAGACCCTTGCAATGGGTAAGTGTTTGAAGGTCTTTTGTGGGGAAGAAGATTGGGAATGAGACAATGGTGGAGTTGGGGTGGGGTTGTTAGTGGAGTCCTGACACCTCCTTTAAAAAAATTATTTTAAGCATTATAAGTACCTTTCCATCATCATCATTGGTTTTCCTGCAGGTTCTGTGCTTTTAATTCCAACACTGTTTCCAGTGGTGGTGCCAGGATTTTCCCGACTGGGGGCCATGGTCCCCGACATGGGGGTCAACCATGGACGGATCAAGTGAAAAAAGTGGCCACGGTTACTGTTTGGTTTTGACAAGCAAAAATTAAAAAAAAAACCATATTTCCCCATAATGCGTGTCGTTATAGCCTCTTTTGCCCCATTTGTATTTGTCTATTTTCTATTACATGCTCTTTCACAGGCAATCACATGGAAAATAAGGCAAGTTAGCCACGAACACTCCCACCGCAGTCAGAGATGTACATTTCCAGATCCACCATGAATGAGAAAACGGAGAAAAACTCAAATTCTGTTGGAATTGCTAAAATAAAAGTATAATATTTGACAAACAACTTTGATAATACCCATATATGGTAATTATATTTCTATATATGGTCATGGTATGACATCAACTTGACCATATATAGGCATATTAAAGTTTTCTGTCAACAAAATTTGATGGTCTGGACTGAGCTTTGTTATAATATTTGTGTTATGCTTTTATGATGCTGTTTTTATTATAAGAATTAAGAAATTGATTTTTTTTTATCAACTAGATTTCAACGAAAGTTAATTTATCAAACTATGGAAACAAAGTAAGTTGTTTTTAAAGCATTTAATTTTTATTTATTTTTTTTAAATTATAACATTTAATCAGAACAGAAGATTTGACTAAGATTAGCAAAATCTTGTTTGGATTAGTAGCGACTGGAATTTAGTTCCAATATCTGCAGGCGTATCCAATTCTACCTTTTAGATATCACCAGTGCAGCTCAAGGTAACTGGATTGTGCGGGGACGGATTGTGATAAGCAGTCTTTAGACAGTCTTAACATTATATAATTGTGATGTCAAGCACGGTCTTTAATTAATTGACCATTGCTATACCGCAGTCTTATTTGTCATATTGAATTAAAACTTTTTATCAGAACAGTAGATTTGACTAAGGTTTGACTAAGATTAGCGAAATCTTAATTGGATTAGCAGTGAAAGGAATTTAGATCCAATATCTGCAGGCGTATCCAATTCTGCCTTTTAGTCATCACCAGTGCAGCTCAGGGTAACTGGATTGTGCGGGAACGGATTGCTATAAGCGGTCCTTACAATACAATACAATAAAACTTTATTGGCAATCTTTACAAAAAATTATACAAATTGAAGTTGAACAAAAAAACATTTAAAAATTCCCCTGCAAAAAAAAAAAAAAAAATTTCTTAGGCAGTCTTAACATTAAGACAGTCTATAATTGTGACATCAAGGACGACCTGTAATTATAGACCATTGTTATACCTCAGTCTTAGCAGTTAACAGTCTTAAAAATAATAAAGCCTACTCATAGGAGGGTATAAATGGTCTTAAATCATTTACAATATGTCACATGCAATATTTGACCTTTAAAAAATTAACTGGTTTAATAAATCGTTATAAATATGAATGTTTAAATATACACCATATCATAAAATTAAACTTGTATAGCTTTTCTATATAATATTGAACATGATGTCGAAAAAAAAAAAATCTATAATAGCGCCCTCAATTTCTATTATTATGGAATGTTTGAGGTTTAATACTCAACATGGTATTAGGAAAGACTGTTTCATAGCAATGGCCTGACTGAGGTGATTTTGCTAAGACCATCTATGTGTTAAAACCAGCTTTAATTTGTAAGTTAAGACCGCTAGTTAAGACTATTTTATAGAAATCCGCCCCAGGTTAGGCAGGGCTCAAGCCAAACCTTGCATTCAACTGCAACACCAATAATGAATGAATGAATGAATATGTGTGCCAGACTGAAAATATACATGCCAGCCAGTTGTAAATGTAAATCTCGGGCATAGTTATGCACCACCTTGGTATTTGGAATGTTGAGACAGGTGAGATTACTGGCTTAATTGTGTTCCCGTTGGCACTCAAGGCTGTTTAATCTTTATATTGAAATTTATGTATATCTATTAATATACTCTGTTTTCTTCGCAGGTTTCAAACAAAATTATTAGTGGAGACAAAAACAGGAGAAAAGGTTTGTGTCACATAAATTGTAGCTCTGGTCTGTCACGCTCCAAAAATAGCTCAACGGCTTGTGATAATAGATGCATTCTTAAAGACCACAGTACACACGTTTTTAAAATTGTTTATATCAATTTTAAAATGTCTTTCCCATTGTTATAATTCAGTTAGCACATATTTTTTTTCTGTTCAAACATATAAAAAGTTTTTTTTTAGTTAACAGTAGAAACATTAAATAGTTAAAATTGCAGAGAGGTCAAATTAATCAATCATAATTATGTCATAAGAATTGACTGTTACCACTGTTTGCACATGATATGAGTGTGTAGTTACTAATAGACCTTTTCCATTAAGAGAATTGCATGTGTGCGTTGTAGTGATATCGTATGACGTTGTTACACATCAGCAGCTTGACGTTTTACATTTTTACATTTTCATCCAGTATTGGAATTGGCAATAAAAATTTAAAATTATGATTATAATAATTCATGTTTATAAAAGGTGAGTTTAACAATTATTTTAACGAAAACTGGTTACAAAATTAAAAATTAATAAGTGGGCTAAACATTTAAAAAAAAAATTTGAACAGAGTTTCTTTCATATTATTAAAATATAAATATATTTTTAAATTTCAATTTACAGAAAGAACGTTATATTGAAATCACCAAGGCAACATCAGAGGACGATAAAAGGAAACGAGATCTGTTGAAGATGCAAGCTGAACTTGTGGGTAGCATTTATGGATGTCAAAATTATTCTGCTGCAGTTACTAAGTTAATTTAGTTACAACAGTATTAGTTCAAGTGCTGAAAGAGCATTTCGGAAAACATGTTGAGATGTGACCTTTTATTTTAACCCTGTTGGAAGTAACCAGAATATGCGCCCTCTATAGTTTATATGAAAAATTAATGTTTTTTTATGATTTTAAAGACTAACATTTATTTGTGTCTATTTTGTTATAAAAGGACGAAAAATCATTCAAAATGATATTTCTGTTGATAGTATGTGTCTGCCTTGTGATCCAGCATAAAAAATGTAACCAATAAACATTTCTTGGAGAAAAAGTAGTTTTTTCACAGATTTGATGAAAAATTCAATCAAAATGGATGCCATGATGTCATATGACATCATCATTATGCAAATTTCCATTTTTATCCCCTCCTTCAATGGGCAAACATCTTGCCCACTCTAACACACAGAAATAATTTTGAAATAATATCGTTTAGTATTTTGATATTTAATTAAAATCACCTATTTTCCATACAAACATGTCCAGCACATTGATGGGAATAACACCCGGCAGTAAAAGGGTTAATCACCAAAGAAACCAATAGCACTGGATTGCAGTATTATACCTGCAGTAGATTAATAGAATTAGATTACTGCAGCAACTGCAGTAGAATAATTTTGACATGGTCCCTAAGTATTTAGTTATTTTTCGTCTTGTTATCATTGTATAACAACAAGAAGTGACATTTATATAGTGCTTATTGCCTAGTTGTCTAAGTGCTTCACAATTATTACCCCCAGTCATTTGAAACAGAACACCTATGGAACACAGTCCATTCCCTCCAGCATATAGCACAAGGAGAGTGGTGTGGTGTTTGATCGAAAAAGGGACCAGCTATTCTCCATAATTCAGTACACAGCACAGTGTTTTCTACCAGCTAAATCAACTGAGCTAAATGCCACTCACTGAGGTAAATGATTTTCGTTTTCAGGATGAGATAGATGATGCTATAGGCTTCTCAAAGGTTATTGATATGATATCAGAATCTGGACGTGTAGTGGTTGGACATAATATGATCCTGGACCTGATGCACACACTGAATCAATTCAGTTGCCAACTACCAGATGTAAGTAGACCGGGTGCATCTATGGGATTTATAATAGAGTGAACCTATGTCATCCTCACACATTAGCCATAACCAGTTCCAACTTTTCAGCCTCACACCTGCAGGGGCGCAGCCAGGATGGAATGCGGGGCGTGACATGGTCCAAACTCAGGAGGTCTGGGTGGGCGTGGTTGCCGGTTTGGTTTTGTTGAGCAAAAAAAAAAAATCATTACCTCGTTTTTTTTATTGAAATAGATTATGCGAAGTTGAGTTTCTGTCTGCATTATTAACGATGGTTGGTTTACAATTCATGCTATACTATATTATTATAACTTTTTTACTAGGAAAAATGGGTTTTTTTTCAAAATTGTGGGGGGGTCCTGAAC
>JAOTQE010138161.1:0-11595 GCA_025631205.1 Nesometra sesokonis
ATATATAACACTCTTCATCAATCTATTAACTCAAATTTTTTGCACTACATATTAATTAAATCATGAGTTTAAAATACCCTTTATGATGCTAGGCTTCAGCCTATGAAATGGGATTTTTCTAAAGTTTATAAGCCAATCCATTCCTCCAACAGTGAATTCACACTGTGATTATATGGTTACTGAAGTTTAGAATTGCTGAATTTGGCCTCCGTGTTGGAAATTAGGTTTTTATTATATTTATTAGTAACCTAGGCCTAACTTGTGCAAGACCACTAGGCTCTGCTAGGCCTAATTTTAAATATTGCCATATTTGTTACAATCCTTCCTAAGCGTGGACGATTAAAAATGGTTGGTGAACAGGGCTTACTAGCATTGAAGGTGGAACTTGCATGGTCAAAGTCTAGCGCACTGTGAATTAATTTTTGTCAAAAACAAATTGTAATGCAAAGTATTTTAAAATATTTTCAAAGAGGGAATTAATGAGGTACAATAGAGTAGGTTTATGGCTACCATCAGATTAGCAGACTCGGCTAATTGTCCTTCTTAATATTGTTTTTACGTTCTTTTAGGTAATGTCTTACATAATTTTAAAGCAGACTACGTCCAAGCCTGCATTGATGTGTTGCATTGTAATCATCTCTGGCTTTATACTTGGCGTCGACCAAGAGGGAATCACTGGTAAATATCATATTTTTTGACCCAAAATAATTTTGTTTTTAAACTACATTTTGTAAAGGCTGTTTCATACATGTATAAAATGATTTTTTTCTGGTTATACTCAAGCTACGAACCTCATTTAAAACCAGTTTAAAGCTTATAATCTCTTCTATCGAAATTTAGCAACAACTCAAATTTGGTTTTGTGATTTTATTAGGTTAAACAGAAATAAGATTCAGTACAATTTAGTTGGCACCCCTATTCACATATCAACATCACCTAAAGACTTTCACCACTTTTCCTTTTCTTGAATAGTATTGTTTGGTGGTCTGTTCATGGAAGCGGCACCATAAAAAAGTTTAAAATAAATTTGTAATACCGTGTTGAGGATGGATATCATGATCCATTAATTGGGTCATTGCATTATTGCTATTGAATTGTATTATAATAGTTTGGGAAAAAGACAGGCCTTTTGTACAGTGTAGAAATTATAAAATAAATAGGGTAAATTATGGTAAAAACTATAATAGCGATGTTTCGCAACTTCACGAAATATGAAAACGGATACGTCAAAAATTCTTGTAACGTTTGAATTGACACTTTGGATGTCTGTCACAGTTGATCAGTATTTTGCGACGATCAACAACAATTTATGGGTAGACATTTTTATATATATTTTTAACACATTTAGCAACTTAAAAAAATGGTATTTCTTCACTTTGGGAAACTTCTTATAATATATTTTTTCTTTGTGTTTAGGTGTTCTCAATTACAAGGGAGTGGTTTATGGTGTTTTAGCAAGCATGTGTGTCTCACTTAACGCCATTTTCACTAAAAAGACGTTGCCATGTGTAGACAACAACATCTGGCGACTCATGTACTACAATAACATCAATGCTGCCATGTTGTTTATACCACTTTTAATTTTCTCTGGTGAAATTCAAGAAGTTTTAAATTTTCAGAAGTTGTACAGCAGTTTATTTTGGCTGATAATGACAATAACTGGAGTATTTGGATTTGCAATTGGCTTTGTTAGTGGACTACAGATTAAAGTAACAAGCCCTCTGACTCATAATATTAGCGGCACTGCTAAGGCGTGTGCTCAGACGATTCTAGCAATTGTTTATTTTCATGAGGTTAAGACAACTTTGTGGTGGTTGAGTAATATACTTGTTCTAGGTGGTTCATTAATTTATACAATTGTACGGCGGAATGAAATGAAAAAAGCACATGATGCAAATGCTAAGGTTAATGAAGAGGCAAAGGAGACACTTTTACAAAAACCAGCACAAAGTGGATATAAAGTTTAGTTTTTATTATAGATTTATTATAAAAAACTAGATGCAGAAATCGATCAAATTCATACCCCAAAATGCAGTTCCATGGAAGAACCTACTAAGAATAATTCAACCAATCAAATCATGCAGAGTTGCTACATCAGAAACTGTCTACAATATCACATCAAGTTTCAAAGCATAATTGAGTCTCAGAAGTTTAGAATTCATCTCAATAAGCAGAACTAAATTTAACAAAATAAAAAAAGCACATTGACGAAAATAAATATTTAATTGTAAAATTATTTGTATGGCATCTTGGTGAGAACCCGTACAGCGAATTGCATTACTACAAGTGATTTATATTTGTGCTGAAAACTGGCAACCATCTTGGAGAGAATGCCTACAGGGGATTGCAGATCGGTTAAGTTCAGCATCTAGTTATTATAATACATCTATGGGTTCTTCAGATAAATGTTTAATGATGTTTTAACTTTTATTTAATTCCATTCATCCGTCATAATCATATACAAAAACAAGATAATACAAAGTATGTCACTAAGAAACGAGATTGTCTTCACTGTTTCTTATTCCTTGCTATTATTGCACTACGAATTCATAAAAAATATACATATGACATGTTAATACAGTAAAACTTGCCTGAGTCGAAAATCAAAGTGCCATTGACAAAAAAATTGTCTTAGAGATTGTTAATGGAAAACAATTAATCAGGCATGAAAAGTAAATTCAACTTAGAAATTAGTTGACTTAGAAAAGTTATAAAAACTATATTTTATGCTTTATACAGTGAACCTCTCATAAGGAGACACCATCAGGTCTGGGAAGTGTCCACTTACGGGAGGTGTCCACTTGCGCGAATTTTCTGGGATGCCCACTTTATGGGAGGTAACTTAACATACAAAGCTCAATTCAAAAGTGTCAAAAAATGCCCGCGGCTGCTTACGCACTAATAAGATAGGAAGAAAACAGACTTTTGGATGAATAGCTGTTGTGGGCGGTGTCCGTTTACGAGAGGTGTTCGCACAGGGAGGTTCAACTGTAGTATTTTTATATTCACTGCTTATATTTATTAATTTTATAATTGGGAAGTGGCAGTGATTGAGCGTGCAAGTCCACTAGCAAAGACTGCCGAGCCATGTATGCATGTATAAATTGTCTTCAAGGTCTAATTTGTAAGAGGATTAATGCATCTAGTTTACTTTACATTCCACAAGTGTTTTAAGAACCATAACATCAATAATACAATTGACTAAATAAATAGAAACACTGTATATTGAAATGTCTGTGATTTTGTTAAATGAAGTTGTGTAAATTGAAACTAAACTAAGAGCAATATTTCTAGTTTTTTTCTACCATCATTATATAAGATTTTCATTAAGAATTTTATTTCTTAAAAAATATAAAGGAATTTTGTAAATTCTACTAGAATCTAAAGAGATTTATAAATATTGATCTGCCATATTTATGTAATTTTGTTACATCTTAAAACATAAAAATGCGAAATAAGAATACGAGATGATTGTGTGAATCCTAAAATAAATGAATTTTATTTGCTTTCCTTTTGTAAAAATCCTAAATCTAGTATCTAAAGACAAGGTAATATTCAGTGGATGTGCCATGTGGAAAAACAATGCTTATGTAGAGAGTTGATTAGATGTCTTCCAGATAGCCAAAGAATATAAATAGCACAAGAATGAACACACGCAATGTTCGCGTAACTTAGAGACCCTTGAAACACGCACCGGACAAACTCTACGGCCAGTTTTTCTGCCAGATGCTTGGGGGCAGGCTGCATGTTGCGTAGTAACTGGTACAACTCTCCGGTAATGGGTGAATGTCGCACTTAGCAGGTTAGCTGTGCGAACCGTAGAATACGCGCTTGGAATAATGCACCGCCTTGAGTGCGGCCCACTTGGGTAACCCGGATCATAGATGGAGTTCTGGGGCCCACTTGGGTAACCTGGATAGATTGTGGTTGACCTTTCTCTGTATCTGGGCTATAGCCTATTAGCCTTGCAACGAAAATTTATCCCAGACGTGGTCTAGCATAAGCCTGACTAAGAGAGATCAATAACTTTTCACTATGGTACTGTAAATACTATTTTAAGGAATAAACCTTTACTTGTTTTTAACAAAAATTTTTATGACAATTTAATAAAATAATATGCATTTCTTATATAGCGCATTATACAAATGTTTTTAAAAATTAAATAGCAATCCCAGAGATGTTCCATAGCCATGATAGCCTAGAATGCTAGATTTTTTTTTTGTTTGCTTTGCGAAAAAATTTGCTCGGGTGGGAGAAAACAACTTGCAATTTTTTTTTTGTGAGTATTCTCAACTCTACCGAGTATTCTGTACATTTACACATCAGAGTTGGGCAAAACAAATTATATTTAGTATTTTCCCTGACGCAAAAACGTATTATTATTAGCCTAGAATGGTTATTAATACAGCATAAACCTTAACCACAAACAATATATAAACAGGATAATGCATAAATGTATTAAAAAATATTGTTTTAGGCATTTAATTAGGCTGTTTTTATAAGATTTTATATTTCATCAACTGGTTGTGGTAGTTGATCCTGTCTAACTGCAGGTGTGCTCTGCACCATGACGCGAACACTGCATGCCAATTGCTACCTTAAAATTCCCTTGTACCCTGCTCGTGTGCCTAAGTCAACTCTGCCCAAATCAAATTTATTTTTCAGGCCATTTTGGTGTTTTCCATTAAATAAACATCGATTTTTTTCAATGCCACTTTTGATTAACTGTATATCTCCACCAACAGCATGGTTTGGTAATTAGCTAATAAAAAAAAAAACCATAATAATGGCACCCTCTGTTTTGTTTGGCACAAGTAATTTAATAATAAACAATGCTAGTCACATTTTCACATGTTAAGTGCCTGAAAAAACCATGGATAGATGGTGAACCACTGTAGCATTGCAGTCCCATGCGCATACTATTTTGATTTCGTCAGCCTTCGTCACAAACATGTCAATTAAATAATAACTGTTTTATAATTATTGTATTTTTAACATTCTTTTGTCTCATAAATTATTTGCATATGTTACATATATATATATTTTATGTTGTCAATATCTTTATACTTGGATTAAATTTACTGCCATTTATTGATAAAATTAAAACTTTTATGAAAGATTGTGGGCACAATTTCATCGTAGCAACAGCGGTAAAACGTAACACAATTTGATTGGATGTGGGTTATGTATTCTATGCAGTGGTAGTTCAATATCTAGCCGTTAAAATAATACATCATGGAAAGAACTAAACAAAACAATTATTTTATCGGTATCTTGATTGTTATGGGTATGCACTGTAGGGATAGAGCGTTTTCAGCCGCCAAAGTAGCTGCCGACAATTTGTATGCAAAGTCATAGGCCTACTCAAATATTTCAATTGCAAGCCATCACGTGGATAGTTGGTACTGTACAATGTGGACATTATCATTAAAATTCAAGAACCAAATGGTTGTTTAGTTGTTCTTTGATGATTTTAATAATTTTGAGCAAAGAAATTAGTAAGCCCTACCTCTAAGCTTAAGGCCTAAATTTATGATCATATTTTAAAGTAAGGTATATTGTTGATTGATTCATTGACAACATGATTATAAGGATATTTATCATTAAAATCTAAAATCATTAAAACTATTGAAAAAGCAAAGTAGTTGAAAGTGAATAGCGCTACCAAGGTTTCATTGGCAGTGGCCGATTACGTAGGTGGCCGAAAACGATATAATCCCTACTGTATACCAGCTCTTATGT
This sequence comes from Nesometra sesokonis, assembly GCA_025631205.1. NCBI lineage: Eukaryota > Metazoa > Echinodermata > Crinoidea > Comatulida > Antedonidae > Nesometra > Nesometra sesokonis. The sequence goes on from JAOTQE010138161.1 coordinate 5,743, forward strand.
ATAATGCACAAGTTTCATGTATGTGCATCGCATTTTCCCATTCATGACAAGAATTTGTGCAAAAATATTATTGACCCAGTATACCAAACAAATGCCCAAATATGAAGTCTAAATGTCAGATGAGGTTCTTGCAAAAAAAAAGGTTACAGTAACATGCAAGCTAGGGATGTAAATATTTTTTAGATGTGGAAAGTGTTTCTATAAACAGCTTTCCAAAAATGTCTGTCGGTTGGTCTGTCTGTCTGTTGTCTTGTCACGCATGTTTGTGACTTTGCATTTGTTCTTTCCGTATATAATTTCTGATGATCAGCATTGTATGGGTGTCACTTTAAATATCTACGATATATGAAACAATCATCAACTGGTAAAACATTAACATTAAAATTGAATTAAAATATCATTATAAATACACTTTTAAATGCTTACGTCCTTATTAAAACTGTATACAATATATTATTGTTTGTTTCTGGTGTTGTGCAAATTGCGAATAACGCCTGCAGCTACTACACTCGGCGACTTTCGCCTCAGGCGCAATTATAAAAATTTGAAATTTGCATAGCAGATGATAATAGTATAAAAGCAAGCACGATACAAAACCAATTAATTCGATCACTGATCTTGCTTGTATAGTTTTGGATCAGTATCCAAACTAATCTTCAATTGCCTTGTATAGGCAGTTGTAGAATAGGAATACTAGCCCGGTTTTGTTGGCTAAATAAAAATGATAGCGTGGCATGAAAAAACAGTTGGTGACACTGACCAGCTACAGCTACTCTGCGCAGCTTTCCGAGTCTTATTGTCGCATCGACTTGTTTAATTTATTTTCAATGGAACTTTGGATTATGTAAAACATGGGAAACTCAACTCATTTTTTGCTTGTCATTGAAAATCAGATCAGATATTTCCACCTAGCAGCATTATTTAGGTTTTTTTATTCCGTGGCAGTACATTACATTTTCAAGGCAGGGGCGGATCCAGGATCCACCGAAAGGGGGGGGGGGGCCCACTTTCATGTCAACGTATATTCGGGTAGGCGTGGTTGCCCGTTTCATTCAAAAGGGGGGGCCCATGGTCCGTTGGGGCCCCCCTTGGGTCCGCGCCTGCAAGGTTCCTTGTAGGTAAGGCCGCAGCCTTGTGAGGAATTATGCGAAATATTTAAAAAGAAAAACAAGCTAAATGCATTACCAATTATTTTATTGATGTAAAACAATATATAACAGCATAGAGACAAAAATATATATACAATATAGCACCTTCTAGAATCTACAATAGAACTGTACTAGCCAGTAGGGCAGTTCACTTAGTAATGTTTATCATAACCTCTTTTTACACTGCAAATTTAAAAACGACCTTGATCATTCACCATACTTGCCAACCCTACCAATTTAGGCAGTAGGCTACCGCCTGCTGATTTTGCTTGGTATTCCTACGGCTTTTTGTAAAAATACAACGAAATTTAAAATGTACATTAGAATCTACATTAAATGTACAAGAGAACCATCAAAATAAGTCCAAACTGGGCAAAAGAATGTACGAACAGGATGTAAAAATGACTAAATGTCCTTTTTTTGCTTGTCAAATTAAAGATAAGATCAGGACGCTGGCGGCGGGGTGTCTATACCCTTTAAGCAGCGCGGCCAGTAAAACAGCGTGGCAACCTACCGCTTTTGACATTACAAATGTTGACAGGTATGCATTCACGTTCGGAAGTTTTCTGACCCAAACATTTTTCTTGGTATGACCTTCAAGGAAAATCCACTCGGGAAAAACCATTATAAAGTATAGTCACTTAAAAATTACAAAAAGATTGGTATGATTAATATGTCTGAAGTTACATTTTTGAGAAATTTAGTTTTAATTATGAGTACTATAGTACTTGTATTTCATTATAATGTACTTTTTAGGTCAATGCAGGAAAGTATCCTGTATGCAGATTTTCTGAGATTTATATTGTTTCAGTTGTTTTTTTGATTTTTTTATGTGAGACTTTTTCAAAACAATGTTTCCATACATGAACATACACTTCAACTGCTCATCTTTGCAACTACCTATCCAATGAATATAATTTAAAATGTAAATTACAGCTTAGATTGGATTTTCCTACCGTGAGACTCATTTTGTGGCGAGACCTCACATACATCACAAACACCTATTTAATCAGTTTTAAGTTTAATAATATTTTTATAGTATAGTATAATTGCATTTATAACTATTTCATGTACTTTTTTGATAATTGTTTTTATACATACTATGATAGACTGAAAAAACATTAATCAATCATGTAGAAAAAATGGCCCTGGAATTGAATCTAGTGTCTGATACAGATTCCAGATCAGCACATGTATGTTGAAATAAAAAATAAGGCCCATTTTAAAATTTTACTTTTATGTAAATTTGGTTACATTTTTATATATTAACATCAACCTTCATATATCGCTTGCCATTATATAAGATAATTATGTAAGTTAGTGGTTTATACAATTGCTTCGAGATGCTTTACTCTCATTACCTCAGTCAAATAGTACAACATAAATCGGCATGTTGACAATTGTACCTTATATGGTGCTTATTGACAGTGTTACCCCCAGTTATTGAAACAAATGTTCATGGAACACGATAAATTTCCTAAATATGTATTGTCATTAAAATTACTTTTGAATTTAACTTGCTCATATGAAGGTAACATCTAAGTTAATTACTTAAAAATATAAATTAGTGTATTTAAAAATTGTTTAAAGTGTTCACACTGGAGAATGATCAAAATTATAATGGCTGGTAACCTTTTTGACATTTGTTTTGATATTTTTTAACATATACTGTTGTCAAATGAGGTGTGACATAGCAAAACCACCAAGTTCTAGGAAAATTGAAATTTGAGTTTTTGTTAAAACCATATACTTTTTGTAAGCTTTAAAATCGGGTCAACTATCAAAATTGGACATGTATAACTGAAGCTACTGAACAAAATATACACAAATTTCCTTTGTATTTGTTTATATTTTCTTTTGTTTATCAATAACTTCCTGTGCGACAACTTGGTGGGTTTGCCATGACTAGCCTCATATGGTCAGTTGACAAGTATAGAAATTAGTGAATTAAAATATTGCTTACCAAGTTTTTACACCGGTGTGTTTGATAACTCTTAGCATATAATGTTGCAAATTTTGAGGTAAATATTTTTAAAAATCGCCTAATTTCTGGTGTCATGGTTATAAGAAGTTTTTGCATAATGCCATTTGTACCTACTAAGTACATGTTTCCACTTTGAACCCCACGTTGCTCAAGTTGTTTGAGATGTTTAGACCAGGGAGGTGTAAACCTCCCTGATTAGACAAAAGACTTTCTTCTCTCGTCCCAGGAGTATAAGTATACGGCTTCAACATTGACATTTGTTCCATGAATGGGGCACTTTAAATATTACAATTAGGCTAAAGTAAATATTAAATTCAAAGTCTTAAACAATATTTCAGTGTAAATGTATTTGAAAATATAGTACCGCCAAACCTGCCTAGTTGAAGTTTAATTGTTTTCTAAGTAAAATTTATGTTTTATGCCAGATTGACGTATTTTTCATTGTCAATCCTTTAAGTCTAGTTTTTTTCTAAGTCTTACTTGACTTGACTTGGCAAGTTTTACTGTATGTTAAAAAAAACAATATTCATCAGCTGAACTGTTTTTTTTTTAAAGAAAACATCAGACTACATTAAACTAGGCTAAAAATGATTCACAGCACATTAAAATGTTCTCCAAATTTGTTTTTGACCATGTGACATGTTAATTGGCTTTTGCCTTCTTATGTCATACAACATCAATTAATTTGACCTCTTGGTATTTTAAAATATTTGACGCCATTGGTTTTTACTTATTGGTTTAAACAAACTTGTTTATATATCTGAAAATAAAAAAAAATATCTCTAACAATTGTTTCAATCTAATAAAAAATAATCCAATTTGTTGTCTTCAACAATGTTTAACATGATTACTGAGGGACCATGTCAAAATTGTCATACTGCATTTACTGCAGTAATATAGATATAAAAACATGTTGAGATGTGACCTTGTTTGTCAATGCACTCACCAAAGGTAACATAGTAGCACTAGACTACTGTTGTAACTGCAGTAGAATTAATATCAACTGATTACTGATGTAACTGAAGTAGAATTAATATCAACTGATTACTGCAGTAGCTGCAGTAGAATTAATAACACCTGATTACTGCAGTAACTGAAGTAGAATTAATAACAATTGATCACTGCAGTAACTGCAGTAGAATTAAAAACAATTGATTACTGATGTAACTGAAGTAGAATTAATATCACCTGATTACTGCAGTAACTGAAGTAGAATTAATATCACCTGATTACTGCAGTAACTGAAGTAGAATTAATATCAACTGATTACTGCAATAACTGCAGTAGAATTAATAACAATTGATTACTGCAGTAATTGCAGTAGAATTAATTTGACATGGCTCCTAAGGGGTGTGAAGCACTATTTTTTAAAATCATTGTACCATCTCTAATATCTATTATTAAAATCTGATTGAAAGAATTTAAAATTAAGAATGCAATTTGATTGAAATAATGATTTAACAATCCCATATCAAATAAATACCAAGTAAAATGGTTAATTCTTTTACAAATAAATACCAGTATTGAACCAAGTTCCAAAGGGAAGTAAGGCATCAATTACCATCTCTAATATATCTATTATTACAATCTGATTGAAAGAATTGAAAATTAAGGATGCAATTTGATTGAAATACTGTAATGATTTAACAATCCCATATCAAATAAACACAAAGCAAAATAATTATCATTTTTTTACAAATAAATACCAGTATTGAACCAAGTTCCAAAGGGATGTAGGATGTAAGGCATCAACAATTGTTAAAAGTAATTTTACCATCTCTAATATCTATTATTACAATCTGATTGAAAGAATTTTAAAAGTAAGAATTCAATTTGACTGAAATAATGATTTAACAATCCCATATCAAATAAATATCAAGGGAAAATTATTTTTAAATGTGTACAAATACCAATACTAAACCAAGTTTCAAAGGAGTGTAATGTATCAACAATTGTAAAAAGTAATTTTACCATCTCTAATATCTATTATTAAAATCTGATTGAAAGAATTTAAAAGTAAGAATGCAATTTGATTGAAATAATGATTTAACAATTTCATATCAAATAGATATCAATGGAAAATAATTCTTAAATTTGTACAAATACCAATACTAAACCAAGTTCCAAAGGCATGTAAGGAATCAACAATTGTTAAAAGTAATTTTACCATCACTACATCTATTATTACAATCTGGTTGAAATAATGATTTAACAATCCCATATCAAATAGGTATCAAGGGAAAATTATCGTCAAGTAAATTTTTACAAATACCAATACCAGTATTGAACCAAGTTTCAAAGGCATGTAAGGAATCAACAATTGTTAAAAGTAATTTTACCATCACTGCATCTATTATTACATTCTGGTTGAAATAATAATTTAACAATCCCATATCCAATAGATATCAAGTAAAATTTTCTTCAAGTAAATTTTTACAAATACCAATACCAGTATTGAACCAAGTTTCAAAGGCATGTAAGGAATCAACAATTGTTAAAAGTAATTTTACCATCACTATCTATTATTACAATCTGACTGAAATAATGATTTAACAATCCCATATCAAATAGATATCAAGTAAAATTTTCTTCAAGTAAATGTTTACAAATACCAAAACCAGTATTGAACCAAGATTCAAAGGCGTGTAAGGAATCAACAATTGTTAAAAGTAATTTTACCATCACTATCTATTATTACAATCTGACTGAAATAATGATTTA
>JAOTQE010138172.1:0-11791 GCA_025631205.1 Nesometra sesokonis
ACTTGCTCTCTTTAATCATTAACACCCCACCCCCGCCTTTACATTTACAATTACACTGTATATATTTATTGTTATGTCCAATTACACTGTATATTTATTGTTAAGTATTATCTTATGTACTGTTGTAATTTGAAGTGGATAATAGCCCATAGCTGGCTTCAGTAGCAATAAAATTCTTTAATCTTGAATAGGTCATGTGCCATTAGCGTCATATTTTCTAATTTTTCTGTTGGAACTTAAATTTACTATGAATGGTTCTTATGACATTCTCTCAATATCCTCATCCTATGGGTCAAAACAACCATTTTGTACACTTCTAGATGATGAAATGAATTCAGAAATTTCATATTGATTGATTTCTTAAATCAGAGTTCACAGTATCAAGAAATCAAGAAAATCTGGTGAATACACTGACTGGGTTCATGTTCTATTGAACAGAGTGTTCTCTAGTTATTTTGCTAGTAAATATTAATCAAAATGCACATTATGGAGTGTAATTAGTATGAATATAAATATATGGTATATTTCATTTAAAAGTAAGTAGGTAAATGATTCAACAATAAATGTAAATAGGCTAATGATTTAGACGATTTCAATCAATCTGAGTTTACAGTGTGAAGAAAATCTATGAATGCACTGACTGGGTTCATGTTCTTTTTGAACATAGTGTTCTCTAGTTAATATTTTTGCTATTAGTACATTTTAATCAAAATGCAATGGAAAGTAATTAGTATGAATATAAATATACAGTATATTTATAATTTAAAAGTATATAGATTAATTTTCTAAGTTGTGGCTTTTGATTTATGACTAATTTAGATTAGACTGTTCCATGTACAATAAAATAAGCTTTGTGGGTGCTTATTGCTACAGAACTGCTAGGCATTGAAACAACGCCTACGGATCACTATCAGTTTTATGGTGCAGCTTTAGTGGGTGCATATAGCATTTGTACTTCTCAAGCGTGGGTGGTGTAAGAGGGGGAATGGAGGAAGCGTCCCCCTGATAACTCAGGGGGAAAGCCCTCCTAAAATGTCACATTGTCTCACTAAAACCCCCCAAAAAATTTCTGGTCAGTGTTAATAGGGGGCTTAAACCTGTTTAGATTAGTTAGGCCTAAAAAAATTTATTGGTCAAACCCGACCTACTATAAAATTAAAATTAAAGTTTTTGGTTCCCGATTTTTTTTTCTAAGTACATACAAGTGTCGTCCATATTGTACGAAATACATATAAGATACTGTATCCCGAAAATTACATGAAATGCATAAGAGAGAAGATGTCGGATTATTGAGGAAGATATTTTTTTAAAAAAAAATTGCCAAAAAACTGAAATCGTGATTTAATATCTGGATAACAAGGGGACAAAGTAAATTAAATTGATAACCGTTATGAATTGCTTGTATCGGAGTGGGGTGCGATAGTTGCGTACGCAATTCACCCTCCCCACACCAAGAAAAAAATCCACTTTTACCATCATAAACTGGACACACACGGCAGACGTTCCTCTAATCCAACGGAAAGCCGAACCTCTCAATATTGGAAAACTAATATTTTGTTGCTTTCTGGGTACGGGTTTCATAATAATTTAATTCTCAAAGAAAGAGTTGGAATGCGTTGAAAAAGCACTATCACGTGTTTGTTATAAACAACATGTTTGAATTTCTGCTATGCGACATTTCAATTATATGTAAAAATTGTTGTTGTTTAGGCATGATTATGATGATGATGATGATGATGATGATGATGAAGACGACGATCAAGATAAAATAACGACGATTTGATGAAGATAATAATATGTTACATTTTTATAGCGCTTATTACGAAGGCCTCTTAGGCGCTTCACAATTACTACCCCTAATCATTGAAACAACATTCCACAATGTTGCAGCTGTAATCTGCATATGGCATTTGTATCTCCCAGGTACCCATTTATACTCCTGGGTGGAGAGCGGCAACGTGGATAAAGTGTCTTGCCTAGACACAGATGACCAGAGTAAGCATCGAACCACCGACCTTGTGATTGAAAGTCCGAAACGTCACCGCTGCGCCAGATTACGGAGATGATTGTTAACAGGAGTGCATTTAATGGGGACGCATCTGGCGCGCGTCCCTTAAAATCGACAAAGTGAAGTTGGTCCCCACGCGGCCCCAACCTTATTAAAAAATTTAAATAATCGCTAAAAACGCAAACAATACATATAGCCGCGTTTTTTTGCTTGACAAATTGAAAATGGGGAACAGCCCACCTCGATCGGAAATAGAATTGTGCCCCGCCACTTTAGTGCCCCCGCCCCTTTACCTGAATCCTGATTCCGCCCCTGATAAACATCGTTATTATTCACAATAACCAAACACCCCGTTTTAAACGCATACAGTGTGCCCCCATTAACTTTGATTTGTTTGGGATTCCTGACTGAGCAAGAAAAACATCCCGGCATTGCACGAAACAATATTTAAAAAAACAGTTTTGTTGACAAGGCTGCATTATTTATTTTTCTGAGGGTTCATCGCCATCATCATCATCATTTTGGTATTTACTGATTCTTCAAACTAATTTATATCATACAGCTTCATTGACTATTCAATGGGTGTGTCGAGATAATACGCCTAAGCTAATGAAGCTGTTTAATTACGTGTATAAAACTTATTATTTTGTGTTTAAATAATGATTATTATGGGTCAACGTATTACCGAAGAGCTGTACATCAAGGTAATTGGCATTATGACATATTCTGTCGGAATGCATACGTAACTTAACAGTAAAGAATTTGCCATAGTATTATTTTAGAATAACAATCGGAAATAAGTGTTATTGCTGAGAATTAAAAAAGCCGACCAACCGGAACTTGAACCCGCATATTCTGCTTAATACGCAGACTCCTTAACCACTCAGCCACTGGGACATTCGTTGTGAGTTCAAGTTCGATTGGAAAGCAATTCTTCTTACAATGGTACGTCGTGTCACCACTAGTTTTCCTGTACGCATGTAAAAAAAAAGCTCAATTTACACTTCTCATTGTAGGATAGATCAGCTAGGCGGGACCTCAAACGATACTTTCTTTATAAATATGTATTCAGAAATGATATAAATCACGAAGTAGAAATGGATATATTTATATATAGAAACGTAAACATTGAACAAATCTGCTGAAAGTGAAAAAAAAAAAACCCGCTCCAACCGGGACTCGAACCCGGATATTCTGGTTAATACGCAGACGCCTAAACCACTCAGCCACTGAGACATTCATGGAGAGTTCAAGTTCGATTGGAAAGCAACTCTTATCACACTCAACATGGTACGTCGTGACCACACTAGTCCTCTTGACGCATGTAAACAGAGATCGATTTGATACACATCTTATTTTAGGATTAATCAGCTTGGCTGGACCTCAAACGAAATACTTTTTTAAATAAATATTAAGAAATAATGTAAACCACCAGGTATAAATTTTATTATTATTAATATCAATAATAAATGAGGGTAAAAAATAACGTTGTATCTTTAACAATGTAAATAAAATGTAATACGGATAATAGGACTACTAATAATAGGCCAGTGTTCGTTGTACATTATATAAGATGTTGTTGTTTGTGTTGTATTTTAGAAGGAACGCTTGAAAGCTAATGATGTTTTTCGAATTGAAGTTTGTACTCCATTCCAAAGTAATGGAGCAGTAACAGTATCACAAGAACTTTACTCAATTCCATATATTTTCATATCACACATACACTTTTCATATATATACATGGTCATTTAAAATTGATGGCATCATAAATTAGTATAGTGAGATTCAAGCATTATGAAAGACACCGACTGTACCGTAATCACCATTCTACCATCTGTCAAAATGCGTTGATACGCAATATCATCATTCTAATACTATGTTATACTTCTCGTTTATGACTAACATATAGATATTATACAGTGGATATGAACGGACGCAATTAGACGTCCATTCTACGCTCAACTGAGCAAAGCAGGGAATTCAGCCAATGGCATGAACGAGCCAATATGTCAGACATCACCTTCCCATCAAACAACTCTATTTCTTTAATAGGCCTACTTTTCCTAGACTATTTATTCAACATCAAATAAACGGGTAGGGATGGAAGTTCTACGTTTTCTTTTTATTTTCTCTTTGGTTTATAAGCTCGAAGGAGCATCGGTAAACTCGTCAGATGATGAAATGTTGTTGTTCATAATGGTAGATGGACTGAGATATGACTATATGGATAATGTATATACGCCTAATCTGGATGCAATGGCACAACAAGGAGTCAAAGTGAATTACCTGACGAATGTATTTCCAACCATGATACCATCAAAAGTTTCGTTAGTTACAGGTACGTTACAGTTTATAACGGTATATTTTACCTCAATAATCGCATGTAGACGTAATATGATTAACTAAAGATAGTACGCTTGACAAAAAATGACATTAGGGCTAAACAATCAACCCAAGAAAACATGAAATGTCTTTAGAATCTTTAGGAAATTAAATGCTATAAGAATTGCGGCGTAGTGTTGAAGTTGGGCTTCCAATCGAGAGGTCGTGTATTCGAATGCCGGAGGCTTGTACTTTTTTGTGTACTTGAGCAAGGCATTTTATCAGTGTAATTGCATCTCTTTACCCAGGAATGTTGTTAGTAGTGGGTACCTAGAAATTTCAAGTGGCAATGCGATGATATCAATGCAACACAAAAGTCACTTGTACCATGGAGAAAAGTTCTTTTCTTCATGCTTGTACAAATGGTTGGGTACTTATGTGAAGAGTACACAGAGACTTAATCGAGTGCAATATACATTTATTTATTACCTTCATCCCATGTATACACTATACCATAAAGCTTGAAATACTAGCCCTGGATTACTATTTTTTCTTTGTGTTTTTAGGTGGCCACTATTAGAGAGGTTTAGAGTAGTGGTTAGTATAGTACTATTCCTATCTAGGCACATGTTTCAAATGGTTGAATTTAAAATATACTCTGATAGAAGTTGCCTTCTGATGTGGTAATGCGTACCCTTTGGGGAAAAAAAACATTTCAGCAAGCCTTAGTGAAGGATGAACAGAGTAAAAAAGATAAAGACTCCGAGTTAGATCTTAGGAATCTCTTAGGAACACAAGGTTGAATAAGACCATAGATGGAATACTTGGGAGAATTTGGGTAGAATTATGGAGTGCCTTAAAACTTTAATGATAAAATCGTGAAGGTTGACTCAATACATTAAGTTGTCTCAGTACACATTGGTGACATGTTACCAATGAAGTTGGAGCGACCAATCTGACTCCTTAGTCTTGGACTTTCTTGATTTTCAATCAATATATCCTTTGCCTGTTTAGTTTCCGTCACTCAAAATGTCTTTATCGAACCAAACTGAATTGAATTTGAACAGGAGTGAACTACTTACGTGTGTCCTTTTCCAAACTATTTTGAAGAACGAAACTGACGTTTATTTTGTTACGGACGTAATTAATTATGAATCAATGACTAATAAACTCTCTTAATTTTTAAAATTCACTCTTTTAGTTTTATTTAAAGGAATGAGAGTAACTTCAAATACCACTTTTAAAGAATGAATTATCAGCACTCCAAATCCACTCTTGTCGAATCAATTTTCTGCAAAAGAGTTATCTACTCCCTTTGAGTGAATTTTCAATCATTTTGATTTTTCATTCTTTTTGAAGTGGTCCTTAAGCCCACTCCTAAAAGAATGATTTTCCCTCCCTTACATTAAGAGAGAACATCACTAAGGAACTGCCTGCTAGTGTGTAACCAATGGGACCGTAGAGAATATATACTGTATGACTATTAACATAATAGAACAAAGAGCTCAACAAACCAGCAAGTTCTAAGAAAACCGAAATTTCCTGATGAAACCATGCAGGAAATTTTTGAATAAAAGACCAAAATGCAGGGGCGGATCCAGTGGAGTTTGAAAGAGGGGGGCTGATGCCAAGTTGGGCAGGCGTTGGTGTGTGTGTCCAGGGCCGACCTAGGGTCCAGAAAAATTTGTCTCTATGCTCTCTGGTACACTTTTATAGGCCCAAAGTGTAAGTAAAATCCCCTTTCAGAGCCAGATGCATATATGGACTGGAGCTTACTTCTAGGGTCGTGAAGCGTATGGGATTGTGGTGCTACCCCTGAATGGGACGTTAGCCCATCGCAGATTACTTCCCATCAATCTGGTACCCATTATACAGCTGGGTGAGCTGAAGCAATGTGATTAAAGCAAACGTTTACCAGGTGCACATGGCTGGCATGAGTGAGTTTCGAGCTCCCAATTTATCCATTGGGATTCTGAAACACAACCGCTGCGCCAACTGCTCTAATACAAACGTACCTGACTGCAAAAGGGAACCGATAGATTAACTGACTGGCCAACTAACCAACGGGATGACCAAAACACATTACAATGGAACTGTCAGCTAAATCTAAATTAGAACATGAATGATGCAAATCGATCACAAAGTGGACAGCAAGACTGTCCGACTGACTGATTGCAGTGGCAATTACCCGAATTTTTTGGTGGCTTAAATGACAAATGGAATAGATGCACAGCGACCGTTTGTGGGGACACCTAGAATATACTCGGACGTGTTAATCCAAGCAGGTTTTGTTTTTGCTTGTCAAAACACCAAAAACCTCGATTTAGACTCAAAATTACTGTCAATTGCTATGGATTCTGAATTGGCATTATCATCACATTCTATCATTAACGTCTAATATCGTGAATTACTGCTAATCTTAGATATAAGCTTTACTAACACAGAATTGCTAAATGACTGCTATCCAAATGGATTATAACACCTTGGGTTGACATAGGCTTACCCTATGCGTTACAGATCTCAACTTCCATTAATTTCTACAGTATTAGGGATTTTTCGCAACTTCACGAAATACAATAACGGAAAAGGATACGTCACAAATTATTGGAATGATTGAGTTAAACAACATTGAATATTCGTCACAGTAGACCAGTATTTTACAATGATTATGAAACAGTCGTAAGTAATAAATCGGATAGGCCTATCTTTTTGAACACATAAATTCACAAAAACGAATGTGTGACGTATCCGCTCCAGTTATATTTCGTAAAGTTGCAAAGCCTCCCTATTGGTTTTATCTTAGAATATTAGTGAGGTTTTGCAAACTTACGAAATACAAATACGAAAACGGATACGTCACACTCCAATTTTTTAAAGTTCCTAGGCCTAAATGTGTTCAAAAATATATCAAATTTTCTACCTATGAATTGTTGATGATAGTCGTAAAATATTGATCAACTGTGACAGATATTTAAGGTGTTCTATTGAAATGTTACAAGAATGTATGACGTATCCGTTTTCGTATTCGTATTTCGTAAATCTGCAAAACCTCACTATTATGGTACTGTACCGTATGATACTTAATAGTGAGGTTTCGCAAATTTACGAAATACGAAAACGGATACGCCACGCTTCCATTTTTGAAATTTGCTTAATGTGTTCAAAAATATATCAAATGTTCCACCTACGAATCGTTGATGATCGTCCTAAAATATTCACCAAATGTGACAGATATTCAAGGTGTTATAGCTAAACGTTACAGGAATTTATGACGTATCCGTTTTCGTTTTCGTATTTCGTAACTTTGCGGAACCTCACTAATACGTATCTACAGATACCTAAATAAGACCGACAGACCGACCGAATCATTGACCAATGGGATGATCAACAGACATCACTATAAGAAACTACTTGCTTAATTTTAAACCAATTGGACTATCAGAACTTGAGGGAATATTAAGCGTGGAGTTCAAACGGACCGAGAGATCAGCTGGCCAATTAACCAATGATGATCAACATTATTGTCAGGGGCGGATGCAGACTTTTTGAAAAGGTAGAGAGTCAAGGTTCTAGCGGGGTCGGGGCATGCTCTCTCGGAAATTGTTAGTTTCTATCCACGGACCGAAGGCTGAAAAATTGCATGCTGGATTTTAATTGCTGAGTCACATTTAATACAACATTTCAATGGAAGCATCAAACATACTATAGACGTCAATGATATTTTCCCGTGGAAGTTGGAAAAATTTAAACGACTAAGCATATGTAACCATGTGTGACATGTGTACAATCGACGAATTCGAATAAATTGCCAGTGTTTGAAAAGAAGTAGGTCAGGTTTGTTATTATTAAAACAAACAAAATTAAAACAAACAAAATTGCATTAACTTTTTACTTCACTTTTTAATTTAATTGCTAATTTTTCAAGGCAAACTTAATCATTTATAATATTAGACGTGCCTTAAGTAGCCCTAATTTCTCTAAGTCAGATCGCCTACATATTCCAAACTTTATATTGTATATACTTATAATATAGCATACTGTACCATTAATTGTTTTATGAAGACTAGGTCCAAATCTGGTTCCATGAAAATAGTAGAGGTGGTCTAGGATTATTTGTTAGTGGACTATGGTGGGGCAGAGGTGATATGTACGCAGAGGTGCCCAAGATGATTTTATTTAGAAGGTTATTTTCGCTAGGCCTAATGGCATGATTTCAGTATAGTAAACCATGTTTACCAGGGGCCTTAATGATAAATGTGGAAGGCAGATTTTATTCACATCTAAAATTATTTTGAAAGTGTCATTTTTAGAGGGTGGGGATTAATTCTGTTAATCTCTTTTAAACCGCCCCATGATACCGCAAGACAGAGTTTCTAGCATAGATGTATTAGTAAGCTTTGTAAATAATGGTTGCATTATATTCAGCCACAAGTGATTTGTTTTTAGCAATGATATTATGCTAATTTTATCCCTTATGTTATGATTGATTGTTTTGAATTATGTTGTCAATACATGTTAAATTAATATCATCAACAGGGGACAGCGTTATTACTACGCAAAGCCGTAAAAAGGAAATGTGTGTGTTAGTAATTACTATTTTTGAATATTTGTTTTCGACATAACGATACTACAAATAATAATGCATACATAAACATTCGTTATGCTTTCTCAAAAATTGGGTTTTGAACAAAAAAATATCATTATTCATGACTCAAATTCATTTGAGACTATGTGAAATCCAGGCCGTAAAATCAAGATAGTATAGGTAAAATGTAGATTTTGTTGTAGAAACGTAGGCTTATATAACATGGTTATATTTCCGTTTTGGTGTGTTACAATAATACTTAAAATCTAATTGCATTTAATACTTTTACGATCATAATGTCTACCTTCTGTTGCACTTTAAGAGTGATAAGATGCGTGCAAGCACCTCTATACTTTATTCTATTTGTCGTTCGTTGATTGGTCGGTCAGTCTCTTTTACGTTTAATTTGCAATTTTCGAAAGTTACAAAAGATCGATTGGTTTTAAATTTAGCAGGCAGTAGTAATGTGTTTTGGTCATACATCTGATTGGTTGATTGGTCCATATAACCTTTAATCTGAAATTTCGTAAAGTTATAATATGGCTTTAAATTTAGCAGGCGTTTTTTTTTTGTAATGTGTTTCAGTCATCTCATTTTTTGGACCCTTTGTTGTCGCATTCCATTATGTTTAATTTGATTGTTTTCATTTTCTATTAGTTCAAATGATTTTTAATTTAGTAGGCAGTTTCTTATCAATGTCTATTGATCATCGCATTGGTTTGTTGGTCTGTATGTCGGTCTCTTTCTACGGTTTGCTTCTATCATGTTTAATATGTTCTTCAATTTCTAGTAGATTAACTGGTTTGAAATTTAGCAGGCAGTTTCTTAGTAATGTCGATTGATCATCACATTGGTTAATTGGTCTGTCTGTCAGTCCTTTTCTACGGTCTGCTTTCATTATGTTTAATATGCTTTTTTTTTTTCATTTCTACTACTGTAGTTAAATTGGTTTGACATTTAGAAAGCAGTTTTCTTATTAATATCTATTGATCATCACATTGGTTAGCAGATGGCCTGTCGATCGTTTAGCTGGGAGAAGACACATGTTATGAGAATTTAGGTCTTGTTACTTTGCAGTACAATAAGGGGAAAACGCTGACCCTTGTTTATTGTAGAATATGGTCGATCGTCGGCAATACAAAGATGTTTTAAGCCTAATAATAATTTTTGTAAATCTTTAAACACATTTTATGTACTCTGTATGTTATTCACAACAGACAGAATAAATTTGCATTGCATCAGTTTTATACTTTTAATTTTATTTTTAGGTTTATATCCAGAAGACCATGGTCTGGTTCATAACAAAATGTATGACAGTGTTCACAAAACCTATGCCAAGTCAACCAATAAGGAAGAAAGTTTTTGGTGGAGCTCTGGGATCGCTGAACCAATATGGATAACAGCTCGTAAACAGGGTAAAATGAGTGGTTGTGTAGATTATTTCGGGGGATTTGTAGAAATTGATGGTCTCAGGCCAACCAATTTTACTGATAATCCATATGCAACGTTTAGAATGAAAATTGACACAGCCCTGGATTGGTTATCGTACGGAATGGATGTTGTAGTCGTTGAATGGAAGCAGCTTGATTACATTGGGCACGCTTTTGGACCCCTGGCAACGGAAACTAAGGAGAAATTTAAAGAGGTTGATGAAAATATTGGCTACTTGCGACAGAAAGTTCGCGAATTTGAACTGGAGGATAAATTAAACATCATTATAGCAGGAGATCATGGAATGGCTGAGGTGTCAGACAAAACTGTTATTAATCTCAGCGATTTTGTTGATCTTCATAACGCTGTTGCATATATTGGTGATAGTCCTGTAGCAATGATTTTACCCAAAGATGGTTTCATGGATGTTATGTATGATCAACTGGTAAATGCTCACCCGAATATGAAAGTGTATAAGAAGGAAGATGTGCCGGAATTCTATCACTACAGTAGGCACTATAGAGTTCTTCCTATTGTTGCCATTGCTGATTTACCTTGGATGATTATAGCTGTAAGTAGGACACTATGGCTGGTATTCCAGAACTAACCCTAGCACTAGCTGGTCCTTGGTTATGCATAAACCTGCCTCCTTGGCAGACAAAATTCAGAATGCTTTAGTCAAGAGTTTAGGTCTAGACGGCACCTTTAAGAATACCATTTTTAGTTAATCCTGGATTAAATCTAAATTTAGTCTTTCAAGAGTTACCAGCCTAATAGTTTTTACCAAATTCGATAACAGAAACGAAGACATCACACTTTGTTTTTTTTCCCTAAGTTGATAAATGTGTTCAAAGACATATCCAATGATCCACTAATATTTGATGATCGACGTAAAAACTGATCAACCGTGACCGACTATTTAACGGCGTTCAACAAAAACGTTATAAGAATTTATGACGTAACCGTTTCTCTTATCGTATTTTGTAAAGTTGCAAAGCCTCCCTAACGTGAGGGGATTTTTTTGTCTAGTCATCTCTGTTAAAGGTCCATTCCTTCTCAAATTTTGTGTTGTCAAAAAATAAAATATTCTAGATGTTACTAATTGTATTCAAATTCATACATATAATACAGTACTGATCTGTCATGTTTATGTCAAAATATTACTTCAAAACATTAAAAAATGGAAAATAAGTAGATAATTTGATGAATTAATCCTGAACGATAATTATTAGTTTTTTTTTGTCTACTCGAGAATAAAAAGTATACAGATGCTAATTTTAGTGGATTTTGGAAGGAATGTCCCTTTAAACATGAAAATACTATATGTACAACTATTATGATCGCAATTCCGTAAAAGTATTTGTCACCATTTTTTGGTTCTTCTTGTAAAGTTAAAGAAACTATACAAATGTACATTTACTGTAACGGCCAGAAGATAACTGCTT